>JAODOY010007878.1:0-30432 GCA_025399855.1 Forbesichthys papilliferus | reverse complement strand
ACAGTATATATATATACAGTATATAGATAATATTTTCTTGGACTGGATCACTGGAACCTTTACTGAAAGGAACGCTTGAGTGTAGGTTCAATATCTTTTAAAATAAAAACGCGCAGGGCAGTCAACAAATTACTATAATGAGTGACGAGCATTGGCGGCCTAAGAACTGTCAACAAATCACTATGAATAATAATGAACAGCAATGAACAAATGACTGAGAACCAGTTTAGGCACCGTTTTGGAACCGGAACCGTATAAAACCCAAACGAAACCCAACCCTAGCTAGAAGACAGTTTTTGTAACTTAGCAACAATAAGCATTTATTCGAGGCGCTCTGGATGCAGGTGGACACATGCCCTAACTCACACACACCTTCCTCATATCCATCTGGCAGGAGATGCTGCCAAGACGATCATTCACCTTCTGGCAGTGGTTCGAAGGGGTGATCGAACTCACGAAAAAGCACCTGAAGAGCTACTGGAGTGATGGGTGAGCATGTGAGCAGCCAACGAGCTGGTGCTAGTTATTACCACACTACATATATGGTCTGCAACATGTGACCTTCTCATCATAAGGTTGATCTTCGGCTTCATCGGAAAGGAGCATCTCCACCTGATCTTCAAAGACCGGCCCAACGGGACATTTCTGTTGCGCTTTAGTGACTCTGAGATTGGAGGCATCACTATTGCTTATGTTGCCCCGTCTGATAGTGAGTGTTTCTGTAGCACCAACCTGGGTTATCTTTTTTTAATAAACATGCACTCAGTGTCTGTCTGGTGAGATACTCACTTATGCTACCAGGGAAAATGGTATACAATTTTCACCTAAGGTTTTATTGTCAATGAACGCAACTAAACGGTTAAATTTTTTCTCAGATGGGGGACAGAAAATCCAGAACATTCAACCCTTCACCAAGAGAGACCTTGAGATCCGTTGTCTTGGAAACCGCATCGTAGACATCAGCCTCATCTCATTTCTGTACCAAAACAACTGCCTGGGCGGTTCGAAAGTACTTCCTAAACACGACGTGTTCAAAAAATACTATACGGGTAACAAACTAGCATGTATTTTTAACATACATTTTAAATGACACATGAATTAAGCTGAAATTTCTCGTTGTCCACAGATGATCCAATACCCTCAAATGATGGTTACATTGCCACAACACTGCAGACAAGAGTAGGCGTGTAAGTAGACATCAAGGGACTGGGGGAGTGAGCTAAAAGACTAAATTGCATATAATGATATGCATATATGGGCCCATATCAACGACATCTCATTGTGTCTGCCAATGTCAGTTCTGTAGCACCTGTTAATGTTGGACAATTGATTTATGCTTCATGATTGGTTCTTTAGAGAGTATGATTGCCCATGTCGGTAAATTCACCCAACTTTAACCCATTGCAGAGTATATATACATTTCTGTAAATGTAATTAATGTTTCTTAAGACCTACTGGATATATAATAGTTTGACTGTTTGGTTGGCAGGTTTACATTACCTTAACAGTGACATTAACTAAAGTGGTGTGCGTGTGTATATATTTACAGGGAAGCAGGCCAAGTGGCAACCAATGTTCCTAGTATGATTCCCAGTGAAACATCTTCTCCTGTGTACCCTTTGTAAGTGACACACCAACTCCACCTCTTTTTTTATTAATTTTCCTCCCCTGTTCCGGGGTTCATACAGTATCTGCTAATCCTCTGTACATGTCCAGTGAGTTGCTCAGAGTAGTTCAGGTTATGGAGACTAAATTAACTCATTCAGAAACAGTATCATATATACATATATATGACAATATCCATGTCATGCTTTAAAATATTAAGAATATTTGTTTTGGTGTAAAACATTGCTTAGCAGAGCATTAGTAGTACTGTACACTTGCCATACTGCATGTAACATCCACACCACAGACATCTTTAAAGCAACAAATGATGGTGTTGTGATTTATACCACGTTCACGTGCTGGTTGGAAGTTCTACTTCTCACTTGTGAAGTCGGAAGTTCGAGTATCTCATGGCCTTTGCGACATGCAGTGCTTTGTAGTAGGAGAGAAATCAAATGAAAGCACAGTGTTCTTTCTCGTAATTCTGTAATGTACATTTGAATTTGTGATTCATTTATTTCCCATAAAAGATTTAGATATGTCATTAGTACCTGAAACTAAAAATATGTAATTAAAAACACACCTTACTGTGTCAGACAAAGCTGTAATATACAACGTATATAAACTTCCCTACTAGTTAATATTTGCATTTACTTGAAATTGCAAGGTCTAGATCATGGATCAAAATAGGTTTCTCTTCCATGACCATGTTGAAAAGTTGAAGGTCAGCCCATCTGGAGACTTGGGTATCAAAATTATTTTCAAACTTCAAGTCGGAAACTCGTATTTACTATACCATAATTCCAATACAACCTGAAGGCAGCTTAAAGTGTAACTGCACCCCAGCGCTGAGCCTACTACAACTTTGAAAAATGTATCAGAAGGGAGAAGGGGCTGAGAGGGGGACCCCCACTAACATTAACGTTAACATTTTAATTTGATGACGTATGAGCGTACTAAGTGTACCGCTGAAAATGTTCAGCCCATAAAATTGTGATTTTTATAAAAACGGGACTTTTATCATAATTAACACCAGCATTTATGTGTCTCCTCACAGATCAGTCCTATTACTTCGTTTATAGCTCAAAAAACAAATTTTATACTGTATCAGTTACACTTTTACTGCATCTGCTCCTGGCAGGTAGTAGCTGCTAATTGAAGATAATAACTTTCACAAATCTACTAATACTGTATAATAATATGTATTCATTTGCTTTACCTTGCTTCCAATACATACGTCCAAACAGTTAATTTCTGACATATAGGATGATACAGTAGTTTAAGCATAGTTCCAGCAGGTACCTGGCTTCTGTCCAATTAGCAATACCTGGTGGCCAGAGCCATGGAAATAACAGTTTCGCCAATGACAATGAATGTTTGAAATTGTCAACGTTCACATGGTTCGTGGAGAGACTATACCTATGGCAAAATAGTTCCAGGAAGTGCTTGGTGGACAGTTTAAAGAAAAAAAATTATATATATATACAGTATACTGTATATATAAAACTTCATTTTTGGGCAATTAGTAGTCAATAAATGCAAGGATTTACAATTAAAATAGAATTTATAGGGTACTTTTAGTATTTAGGCTAACTTCCGGGAACTATTTTGAGGCTCAGTTGCTGTGAAAAAACGGTCCATTGGAGTGAACGGATATGATGCAACTCTCTCTTTACATGGCTATTTGCTGAAATGATACAGCTAGACCTCAACCTTTACCATGCGCCCCCTAGTGCTTGGAGGCATAATACACTAAAATAGATAACACACTCCTCAGATATTTTTTGATATTAGGGCTGTCTGAATTTAATCACGATTAATCACAGTTAATTGCACACTTTATGGACTTAATTGAGAATAATAAATTCCATTTTTTTACCTGTTCAACGTTCAACATTTAACATACATTTATTATATTTTTTAAATGAATACAAAAATGTGCATAAAATTTAGCATTATCTTGTTATTAAAAAATATAAATTTAACAGGATTAATGATTAATGAATAGTTTTGCATGTAAAGCGTGCGATTAATTGCGATTAAATTCTGACATCCCTAAAATATGGATGTTTAAAATATATTAGCATAATAATCTGTCTTCTGGGAAACCAACAAATGTATTTCTGCTTCACATGCCATGGACAAATCTACAGAATATTACAGATAATCTTTCATGGTAATCTCTTTCAGTAAATTAAATTGCGCTATTTGTTTTGACTTTCAGCTAGATGACCATTTAAAAGAGATATAGGTTAATTTTGTGACCATAAGGGGGCGCCAATACAATATTGTATGCAGTGTACATACTGTAGTCTCATGCATTTTCCTACTCTCCATGTCAATACCTCTGCTGCATTCTGTTTGTGTTTCCAGAACAATGTGTTTCCAACAATATCCTGCACCAGAGATGCATCAGTGTAACAATCCAATCTACTCTGTAGTGTAGGTCAAACTGCTTAATATTCTATAAATTCATGTATGAATTATTCATATTAATAATATAGAATTCTGTATCACAAATATAGTAATCAGGTTTGACTAATTTTGCATGTCTGTTTCTTTGTGTGCATGTGATTTACAGACCCGATGCAGCCTTCCCCATGGAAATCGAAGATCTGATCAAAAACCTATGATAGAAGGGTAAGTTGCTTTGCTGACACCCTAGATCAAACGTTTTCAACAGGGGGTCCTCAGAGGCACTGCAGGAGGTCCTCCAAATGATTTGATCCCAAACTTATTTCGTTCCAATATTTTTAGAAAATGTGTCAGAAAATACACATTAACATAAATACAACCTGTGCTATAAATATATAAAACTGTCAATAATTATTTGGCTTATTTAGTTATACATGGCACTATATTGTTGGCCCAGCAACTATATATTTTATACCATATGTAATAGGGGGTCCCTGTGCCATGTTTCTATCAGTCAAGGGGTCCTTGGCCCGACAAACGTTGAAGACCTCTGCCCTAGATACAACAATACTACTTCCATCAGCATGGCGCCATAACATCACTTCTACTGAGCTGAAGCCAGAATACACTTCTGTGAATAATAGGTTGTATCAAACTTAGAATTTAAACCAATTATTATTCAACCGGCTGTGCCTTTCACTATTTTGTATGTTCCATGATGGAAAGTTTTAGAATTGAACTGATTATAGAAATTGTATAAAGCTTCTATAATATGTTTAGTCCTGCCTGCTCTTCTACCATTTACTTGCATGTTAAGGTTGATTACTTTCACATAAGAGTACATAAATATTCATTTATTTTCAGTGTTTTATCATGATTCTTGAATAACATGACAGTTAAGTACATTTTGTACATCAGGAATGCTCATAATGACTTTGAAATATTTCCTCTGATAGGCTTTTATGGTAACGGAAATTCAAGTGGTGGTGGCTAATAATATAATGAACAGTAGGCTACTATGAATATTCCAGAAGTAAGATTAATATGTATTCATATGTAATATGAATAAACTCAGAAGAGTTTAGAGAAAATATTGTTTTTATATTTTTTTTATATACACCAAATATTTTGTTTATATATTTTGGAATTTGTTATTTTCACGCCTAGAGTTGTGTTTTCTGTGTGCATAATACCATTTTATATTGTCATATTCTATGTCCTTTTCCAGGATGAGTGCATTCTGATTTGCGGTCATGATCAGAGTATATTAAATCTGTATTTTAACTTTTGTTACTTTACATGTAATAACATGACATTAGCCTATACTACAATGTGAGTTCCACAAGGTAATGTCAGTGTTCATCTGTTCTTTTAAGGCAGAGATTATGATGTACAGAATTATTTGAATTAATATGACTTAGTATCATTACCTACATTTAGAAAGTGTACAATACAGCAATCTTAAGCCATGAATCGTAATTAGCCATCATTACCAATATGTTCAACATTGCCAAGCCCAGTTAGTGTACCTGAGCACTTTTTCTGCTAAAATAAATACATTTTTACAAGCTTACTTTGCATGCTAATCAGGGTTATTTTTGGTCCTGGGCTGTTGTGTCCAATAGTATGTATGTCTTTCATGTACATCATTGATAAATAAAATATCTGTAAAAATATATCTGCAAAAACACTTTACTTTCGTAAATGTCCTTTCCATTAGCTATGCAGGGAGGTTTAAGCAAGACTTAAACTTAAGCTAGACTAACTTCCGTAGAGTACAGACAGGATTTGCAGCTGGTATTGTAAGAGATGTCAGCATTACAATGGCTACTTTTCTGAGCAACTACTTTTTATTGTGGAAATCTAAATGGTCATCCCTGACTGGAACAGTTCAAGTTCAAGCCTATAGTGTATGCTTTTGAACAGTCTATACGAGAGACAACACTTTAGCGGTTGTCTATTTCACCATGACATATTGCTGTATGACTGGCATACTCTATAAACTGCATATCATGAAACATTAACCATGTGCCAAAGAGGAGACATGACATACTTGGATATTATATATTTACCCATTCATTTTGAACAATCAAGAAAAACATTTTACACTGTACATCATAACGTTTTTCTATTAGAGTAACAAATTCGAAGGTCAACACACTAAAATGGAAAGTCTATCCAAGTACAGCTAGTGAAATTAAACTGTAAAAGTGTTTGAGAGCAGAAAGTGAGAATGAGCTGGTCTGGTTCATTATCTACTCCGATAAATGACAAACAAAAAATGTAATATGTCCCTGTCTCCCTCCCATCTTCACAGAAGTGCTTCTAGCAGCACTTGTCGTCCTCTGATTAGAACTGAACAAGATGGCTGCCGTGTAAACAAAGTGAGGAGATAGAGTATATGCAGGAAGGATGGAGGGGAGAGGGATTGAGAAAACAATTTGGAGCTTTGCGTTCAAGTTTCATTCACTCATTGTGTACTGTATGAACATTTACCGCCTCATACAAGCAAGCTAAATGTTTCAGTCGCACTGAGTTGACCTTGAGTTGACCTTGAGTTTGACATATGTGACCCACTTCCATATATGAAAAAAGACACCAAGACCAAACATGGCTAGAAGGCACCACACTATCAGGCAGCTTTTGAGTTCCAACCACAAGTTAAAATACCTCTCCTAAGCTTTGTCAAAACACACAAATCAATACTTGTTCAACGTCTTCCCTGGAAGAAACGCAAAGTAAAATTGCAAGCCAACTTGCACACAATTGTACATTCATCTATGAAAAACTACTGTTGTAAAAGACAAGCTTGTCTCTGGTTTACATTTGCAACTGGAAATTAATTAAAGTTTAACGATTGAGCTCAAATCGAGAACACATGCATATGTGCACATTCTCTCTCTCTCTCTCTCTCTCTCTCTCTCTTTCACACACATGCACACATTCTCTCTCTCTCTCTCACACACATGCACACTCTTTCTCTTTCTCTGACACACACACACACACACACACACAGAATTGAAACAGAACTTCAGTCAAATACCTCCTGCAAGTATAATACATATTACATACAGTTTATCCAAAGTTCGCGAAAAAAAAAAAAATTCTTCAGTGGAAATCCTTCTTCTAAACTTCTATCTTTGTTGTCCGGAAAATCCAAAGGGTGGGTGAGGTGGGGGAAGAATGGGTCTCAGAGGGAGAATACCGGAGAGGTGTGAAACGTCAGGGCAGGAGAACCCCCTTTCATGTCAACATTTCCAGTATGGATGCAAACAAAGGTGTCCGTCAGCTGTAGGGGGTCTGTGGGACAGGAAGGGGACAGAGATGTTGGGTGGGTTGTTTGGGAGGGAAGGAAGGGGTGAGGACAGTTGATGTGGGGGAGATGGAGGTCAGTAAGCCAGTAGGCGTACCCCCACAACACCCCCCCACCCCCCCACCCCCCTTCCCTTCCCCAAGGCTTATAGGGCCTGTGTCTTCAGCTCGCTGGGCTCCCCTCCGGGGTCCCGCTCTTCTCTGCTCTGGGCCTCGCGGGGCCTGCTGCCCTTCAGCGTGGCCAGCCTCTCGGAGAGGCCGCGCACACGAGGGAAGAGCGCAAAGTCGTAGATTAGCGCGCCCAGGGTACCGCCGATCATGGGCCCCACCCAGTACACCTGTTCGCAGGGGAGCAGAAGACACAGAACACCGGTCGGTTACTATACACTTAAGACTTCTTTTGGGATTCCCGAGGGTCACGGGAATCAATTTAAACAAAATAATTATTAATCACGGGATTGGGACGGGACAGAAAAAAAAAGTCAGTGGCAGTGGGTGAAACCGGGAATCGTAATAATTATTCACAGCAGCAGTTACAATACATGTCTTTCAGATGGTTTCAATAGTCAATGCAAGTTGATGCTAACTTTGCTCTTTCTCAATCTCCTTTACTCTCACTGTCGCTAGCTAGCTACATACTGCAATAGATGTGCATGGTGGCTGAGTGACGTGTCGTTGTTATCAAACAGCTTAGCATAAACAGTCTAAAGCAGTATTTTTCAACCACTGAGCCTCGGCACACTAGTGTGCCGTGTGCCGTGGGACATTTTCCAATCTCTCTTAATTGGGATATCATCTTTATGGTCATGTAAGCAGGCCCTGGTTTCACACTAAGTGAGTATAACCATTATAAACAAAAATTGAGAGACCAAATTGTCTTTAAATATGCTGTATTAGGCTACAATGTGTCATGTAATTATTTTGTTTGGTGGTGTGCCGCTGGATTTTTTTCAAGAAAGAAAATGTGCCGTGGCTCAAAAAAGGTTGAAAAACACTGGTCTAAAGAGATGATGTCATGCTTATAACAGCCATGGATAAAGTAAAGATGAAACCACACATAGACACTTCTCAAAGTAATAAAGTAACAGTAATATGCAGCACACAACGTTTATTAGTTTAATTAGAGCAGTTGTTATAATAGTAAATATTTAACACTTCTCTTACCCAGTGGTTGACAAAGTTCCTGACAATGACTGCGGGACCAAAAGATCTGGCGGGGTTCATCCCTGCTCCAGTGTAGTACATCTGAGACAAGAGTTGAGATAACATTAAGTAAACTCATGTCAATTTATTTATATATAAAACAAAACAGTGAAAAACAACCATATATTGAGAAGATATTAATACTTTATTTATTTATTTATTTATTTGTGTATTTTAAAAACTGACAAACAACTATATATTGAGAAGAAGGAATATTGTATATCAAAAGTATTAATATTAAAGATATTCATACTTTTGTGAAGATATTCACGATTATACCGATAATGTAAATTCACCACAATGACATGACCTTGAGTAGTATTATTATCTCGATACACGATGGTCCCATCCCTTGCCATCCCATAAACCCAGCATGGGAGCCCACTCACCCCGAGGAGGTGTCCCATTAGGACAGAGAATCCGACGGCCAGGGCAACAGAGCCGAGGCGGCCGTTGCGCCTCTCGTCGGTCACAGCGAAGACGCAGACAACAAGCTGCAGCGTGAGAAAGACCTCCATGGTGGTGGCCATGCCCAGACTGATACCAGGCTGTACCTGGACCACCAGCACAGGAGACATCAGTCAGGTGACAGGTGAAACATGACACATCGTTACCTTAGTATCCATGGGGACTGTCAGTCACTTGGTATCCATGGTGACTGTCAATAATGTAATAATGTAATACATATACTTAGAATATACTTTATCTGCAAAGTAGTCTCTTTTCCTGGTATTTCTATGTATTTAAATACTCCTTTCCCAATTATAGGCCATCGTTTCAGAATCACACACTTACCGTATTGAGTGCCAGGTTGCCCCTCATGTTGTGGGGCGTGACCCCATAGAGCACGGCCGCTCCCCCCATCGCACCCAGGCACTGGGCGACGATATAGAAGAAGGCCCGGAACACGGACACCTGCGAGCCAATCAAGCAGGCGAAGGTGACTGCTGGATTGATGTGTCCCCCGCTGATGTGACCGATGGACTGGATGAGGGTGGCGGCTGCCAGCCCGAAGCAGAAGGCTACGTGGAGAACGTTATGGGGGCCCGTGGTCCAACGCAGGGCTGCGCCAAGCCCGAAAAACACAAAGAACATGGTGCCGTAGAACTCGGCAAACACCGCCCTCCAGAAAGTCATGGAGCGAAACTCCCACATGGTTGTGCCAAGGTCAAAATCAATGGAAAGATGGGGAGAGGAAAAAAAATAAGACTTTTCTTTAGATGTCTGTCACTACTTGTTTGCTAAATAAATAGATAAATAATTCTGTTGGGCACAAAATAACAAACTACTAATAAACAAAACAACACCCACCCCCCAAAACTAAAAATAAATAAAACACAGAAGCTGTCTAAAAAAGTATTTGCTGTATTTTCAGTCACAGAGCTCCTGGATGGAGCAGCTTATCTCTTCGCATCTAAATGCCAACCCACTGACAGTCAGAAGACGTACATAGACAAAAGGTAAGCAAGTCCTGCAGACAATAGGCTTCTATGCCAGAGCAGGGAAAAGCATGGGGACCTTTTTATAACGCTCTACGGCTACGGTTGCCCCACTGAGCCCAGGGGAGGAGGGGCCAATGGACAATGCTAAAAATCTAAACAAATCTCTTCTCTCAACCTGATCTGTGTCTGCCATGGCCAAGAGCCCCTTGAACATGAACTACCCTTATTGTCTTGTTATATATGTCCTGTGTCGCACACTTATGTACATGCAATAGTTTAGCAAGGATCATAAAATACATAGTTACTGTCTCTGAATCAAACCGCCACGTAGCCTACAGTTGGCCATCCTTGGGTAGGTAACTTTTTAAATGTAATGCGTTACAGTTACTAGTTAACAGACTAAAATTACAATCAGTAATGTAATTTTTGGATTATCTAAATTTAGTAATGTAATCTGATTACTTTCCATTACTTTTAGATTTCTTACTTAACGCCTAAACATTGTCCATTGAAACGCCATACAAAGCTATTTACTGCATTGCCGCACCAAATCTTTCTATTTTTGTGACTGTTTATTTTGATCAGGGGATCAGATTAAAGTAGGACTTTATTTACATTATTGATTAACATTAATTAAAGGTTAATAAGAGAACAAACAATTGTTTTATGCATATTTCTTATGCAAACTTCCATTTTATATTTGAAAGTAGTCCTAGAAGTAATCATCTCATTTTTAAATACCTGTAATCTGATTCCACTATTTTAGTTGGTAACTGTAAAATATTACAGTTACTGTTGTTTTCATAATGGGATTGCAAGTAATTCATTACATGTAATTAGTTACTTTCCAACCCTGCAGTAGGCTTTATGAAAAAGCTATCATCGTATTTTCAATCTACTACAATGCTTTTGTTTTCCAGCTCACAGGACACTGTGTGTTAGAGCAAAGTGTTTTGGCCTCTGCGACATCTTGCTTTGTTTGAAATGCAAAGAGAAAATTGAACAGCTAAATCCATAACATCTGACCAGTAGCTATGACACACCCCACTAAACTGCATAAAAACACCAAAAACACCAAGCCATTTTTTGGTCGGGACAGTTTCAAGTGATATTCTTTAACTAATAAATGTTCTGCACAGTTGACACACCATTTCATTTCCTTTAGCAGCATCACATCATTATTGGCACACATGACTGCAAAGTCCACTATTTCTGTAACATTCCGATTGTTTTATCTGCAACATCATCATACAACCCATGATGCTCTCATCAAATCTAAAACACGGAATTCAAGTCAGTTCTCCGCTCATGTTCTGATCGTGTGCTGATCGCTGGCGGGGGGCGGGGGTGTTCAGAGGAACTGATTAGGCCGAGCTTTACTGTGCGTGGGCTGCATCCGCCCTCTGAAAGGATTGTGCTGAGCTCACTGATTTTCTCCTTTTCACAGACGCTGGAACACTGGCAGGAACCGTTTCTGCTGCTTTCTATGAACAATTGGTCTTGCCCGCACTGTCAGATGTATTGTAATAAAAGAGTTGGCTTATCTAGGGGCGTGAGGGTCATGCATGTCCACTGGAGTAGCCTCTAGGCCTACTCCTGCAGTGGCCTCTGGATTACTATCAACAGGACCAAAGACAGCTACATTTAAACAAATAATACTTTTTTTTATTTTTAAGTTGTACATGAGAGATAGGCCTACAATTTTTGATTATCTTGGTCATACTCTTGGTTGGAATTTAATATAAACGTTTGTTTAAAGACAGAATATGTTCCTCCAAGTGCTTTGAGGTAATGCACAGTGGAAACTTGCTGGCCAGTCAGACCTCTATTGTGAGTAATGTGCCACTCATGACTGCCCATCAGTGCTAAGCCACCTTTTGTGAGCATGTCCATTTAACAGGGAAGGGTGTTTAAAAGATGCTTGCATAACGGTTTTCCAGTCCCCTTTCGTCCAGACTGCTGATGAACGCAATCCTTGAACATCTCAAATTGCAATAATATAGAGGCTTGGCCTGTGATGTCACTGCATAGAACAGTGGTTGCAGTAGGCATACGTTTAAATTGTAGCAGTAATGGTGAAACACAATTTATTTTTGGCTTTGCAAGACATTTTTACCAATAGATTAGCCTGTAAGCAGGCCTGTGTCTATTTGCACCTGGGTGAGAATAGACCAGCTTGGAGATTTACTTTAAAAGTAAATGTAAGTAAATGTAGGTCGATACAAGTAGTATTGGGGTGTGATTAGTTTGAAATGTGCATGTTGACAATACAGACACATGGGTTACGAATTGTCCTGGGTGTATAAATCATAGGTAAAAATAGTTGTATGATAAAACATTTTTGCATGGGTGCAAATAGCATCTGCCAAAATGGAATAAGCCATTGTTTCTATATTTCACATTACACCTAACTTGATATTCATTTACACAAAGGTAACAAGGCACTCCACCATACAAACCTGAGGATGAAGTGAAAATATTCTATATAAGTGTCCAAGTAAGATGTATCAAAAGGTACATAGATTACTTTGTGATCCATGTGACTTCAAATGCCAATGCAACAGTGTTTGAAGGCATAACCCATCAAGCTACATGTATAATACTCAAGCCAGCAGAACATGGTTTTGAGCGAGTTTTATTGGAATGAATTACACTCATACTGTTCTAAATTTACTACGTCAATGCATCTGTCCGGTCCTTGCAGCTATTCTGATAATCCACTACAACAGCAAGAGGGAAATGTGTAACCATGTTTGTTACATAACGTACAGTATTGGAAACAAGCTAGTTCAGTAGATCACCAGCACAACACAGTGGTCACAAAGGAAAACGTATCGTGTATCAATATTTGTAAAACTATGCCACGCCTATTAAAACTAAGCCCATTATGCTCAATATTGTAGTAACCATAATTTGTTAATAAAAAATGGTTTATCACTCACTGTCTAACTATTGCCCCCATTAGATGACTAATACATTTATTAATGAAGAAAATTGAAATGGCCTTTATCTGTTTATTAGAAACGTCAAAATTCCCACAAACTCAAAATATTAACACCAAGAAACAATTTTGTATTAGTCATAGTGTACCTGCTATCCAAATACATGAATGCCCTTACATAATTTGGGGACTGCTTGAGAGGCTATGTAGAACGTATCACAATAAGCCCTAGGGAAGAATAGTGTTTTCACATGGACAATAAAAGCTACATGAAAAGATGCTTTGGAATATGTTCTGCATACTGGCACAACAAATATGCCATTGCAGAAAGGTAACTGTAGTTTAGTGTGCCTTGACTGGAACTAGATACTGTATGACAGGCACGTGTTTATTTAAAAATAAGTTCTGAAAATTATTAATTTCCTTTTTTTTTTACAGACTACATTGGAAAACTTATAATCAGGCCAAACCCTGATGTATAAATTAACAAACAAAATAGAATTGTAATTTACAAACATTTAAAAAGGGAATTATTTTGTTAAAAAGAAATATACCATTTTGAAAATAGGCATTTTGAATCTGGCTGTATTCTTCATTAGAAATTACAACGGTCAATACATAACTTGACATCGCAACATAATTAAGTGTGGGTCTAAGACATAATTGCATCCCATTACAGTCATTTAAGACAATGAACATTTTCATTTTAAACAGAATTGTCCATGCAGATTAGAACAGCAAAGCACAGCATGTCACGAAGGATCTCTGCGCACGTCTATGTCTGACAGGCCCTCCCGTTCTATGGGTTCAGGCTTTGAGACAGGAGACTGGGGAGCTTCTCCTCCAACATGGTTGTCAACTGTTTTCTTGTCTATGCTGAAACTAATGATGCGGCAATCACATTACATTACTCAAGGTCAGGCATCTCTGTGGGTAAAAGATAATTAACACATGTTAATTCAGGAGACCCAACATACAAACATATGTATTGTAATGCTTCCTGCACAATTAAAATATACACAAAATTATGTACAAAAAGAACATGAGTACTTACTTTCATCATCGCTGTCTGCCGACTCATGCTGTTAGAAAGACATTTTTGTATCAAAACAAAAGAAACTAAACAACAGAACTTGCCCTCATTCTATTTATTTTATAAATAAATACATACCTCTTCATCTGCACCATCCAAATCTGGTGGTTCATCACCTCCCATGTTGTTCATCATCTGTAGGAGAAAACAAACAAAAAAGCATAGTCTGAATTAGACAATGTTTTGCTGTAAAGCATTGTAAAAGAACCTTCCTGATTTTGCAAGCGTTGCCTGTGCAATTTACACATCGGTCTGGCATTGCATCATTCAAAGCCTTGAGACGATAGGAGATGACCATTGGCCAACGTGCATCAAGCTGGATAGCTCAATCGAAGATTAGAATACAAACAAAAAGGTATAGAAACTACAAAATTATTCTTGAACAAAATAATAGTTATAGTTAATAGTCTTTTAAATGGGTGTGTGTCAACCTACGTCACTAACAATATTTTGTATTTACTTGTATGGAACGCTTTAAATTCAAATTTAGCCAGGGTATTTAATATATAATTCTATAGAATCATAACACAACAATACCATCTTGATTACGCAATATTCAGTTTGACATCACCTCAAAGTTGAATTTTGAAGCGAAATTGCTTTGCAACAGGAAGCAAATGTTTTAGTCGCTCGTATTGAATGGAACGGGAGGCCATTCATAACCCACACTGTGATTGGCCTATGTTGGCTCCTTAGAAAGGGGCCGGTTAAACTATGTTTGTATAGTACTTGTTTCAACACGCAGAGAGAAATGCAAGGAGATATTTGGTCAATTTAACCAAAACGTGAATTAGCCTACAATTAGCAGACTATACTTTTGTGTTTGAAAATGGTTTCTGACGTTGTTCTGGCTCTAGCTAGTTGATGTTGGCCCAATTGTCTGCCCATTTAAAAAAAAATGTTTATTATGTTATGTTTGTAACTGTAATTAGCCAAGGGTGGTCTAATCACTTCAGCAATCACATATTGGCACTGACTCGATCCCAAAAATGTTGATCCAAAACCGATGTGGGGAATGGGGATTCAATAATTTGGCAGCCGGGTGTTAGCAGGTAGGCTAGGCTACTAAACCAGTAGCTTTCACATAATGCACAGTAACTCTGAACCACATTGTGTGCTTATTTCTGCAATGAAGGCATAGCTATCAGACTGTAGGCTGTTAAAGGACAGTAAGTTGATTTAGCTATGGAATTATAGGCTGTTGAAGGACAGTAAATGTAGTAGGCAAATAACTAACACTTGTATTAATAAATAAATTAATAATAATTTAAATTGATAAATATTGCAATGTTTTGAACACTCTACACTTTTATATCCTTGTGGTGTTTTGAGGAGGGGTATATGCAAAGTGGGGGACCATCTACATATATAGTGCCCTGTTTCTGGCCCTCTCAAATAATCCTGAACAGAGAAATGGTGAAATATAGTTTAACGGTCTAACTCTACAATTCAATACTACATAGTTAACAGTGTTTTCACGCGTTTATAAGGAATGGATTCCTAACATATAACTTATTTCCAAGTAAAGCTAGCCACACACTACAGGGTTTTCACATTTTAAAAACGTTGGGTACTAAAAACATAACGACAGATTTGAACGATTGGTTACATTTTAATCCTACATAACCACACACTAGACGATTCAGTCAAGTTGCAGGACAACACACTTGGCGATCATCCCAAATGATTTCAGAGTGGCGATTCTAGGGACTTGGGATCTCACAGAAACTCCTGTGTCAAATGTGAGCAAACTAAACTGGGAGGTGGATTGACAATCATGCAGTCAACACACAGATTGCCGTTGCCGTAGTAGCACTTGAGTGTGCAACATATCGTGCACAGAGAAACAAAACTCTGGACGAAGTCAACTCGTGGTTGAGAAAACAGAAAAATCTTGACTTGTTTAATTTTTAAGCACTATCTGGAAGGTAGGCTACAGCCACAGAAGCTATGTACCCTACGTGGTTGCTAGTATATATGGCGACGTTGTTGTGACTCCCAGTCAGCTCACGTCTCATTGGCTATTGTGAGATAATGCTGGCGTTCCAATCGCTGTACCCTTCACACTACAGGATTTCAAGTCGTAAATATCTAACTAAGGTCTGAAATTTACAATTTAAACTTTGGGAGCCTCCGAGCAGTCGGCAACGATAATATTAGGTCTGTCAACACCCCAAACTACAGGATAATTTGGGCAAATGATCGGTTCCGACCAGCCTCGTCCCTCGCGGTTGTCGGGAGGGGCAAATCGGACCTACAATCGGGCTAAAAATCCTGTAGTGTGGGGCCAGCTTACATCTCTGTATTTGCTTTACACAATATTTAAAGTATTGCAATCAACCTTTGTGATAAATATTAAAAAAATATATATTTCTATTAGCTTACATCTGAGAACTTGTCAAAACTTGACAAGTCTTCATCCGTGTCATCCTCCCAGTCTTTCCAGTTATTGAAGTCCACACTGAGCCAGTTGAACTTGAGGATATTTTGTAAATGGTAAATAGTTAGAAAGCATATTTGTCTTATTCTTGTCACCATTTAGGCATGCACAAGTCTATTGAAAGCAGGTAAAAATGCATATCACAAACACAAAATATTACATAAACATTATTGTCATTATGTTTCTCAGTTTATAATTTTGCCAAGGTTCACATTGTGTTTGATTCATAGCTATGTGCTACAAACTAGTTTACGGTCAATAGAAATATTTGCTTTAGACACGTCAAGAAGCATTCACGAATCAGACTTCCGTACCTTCGCCTTATCTTTGGTTAAGCGTGTCCATGACTTCCCAGGCTCTGCTTTTCGTAAACAGCACAGCACAGACCTATCAGTGCGTCTGTACTTTGATCCCTGTGTCAAAAAACAAAACGCACATCAAATTATTGTAAAACTGCATTAAAACATCAAGCATCAGCATTGATAAAGCTAGAGACGAAAAACTTACTTTGGAGTCAATCTCTGCAAAAAGGTCAAGTTCATTTTGGTGTTTGATATTGTCTGTCCCACTTACACAACTGTAAGGCACAAGGTAAGAATGACTTAAAACATACAAAAAAACAATATACATGCATGTACCCTCTCAATTTCTAAACATTTGCTAATAAATTATAAATTTTTCCTACCAGTCTTACCTAAAATGTATTTTTTGCTTGTCAAATTGTACTTTCACATCTTTGCTGTCCTCCACGCAGAACTCAATGTAGACAGCGTCCCGTCTGTCATACCATTTGGCTGTAGCAGGCTGCCTAGTATAAGGAAATAACAAGATGTGGGAAAAGCAGTCCACAGTCCATTTACAAATGTGGGAATCACGACACAATGTCTTATGTGCCGAAAAACATATTTTATACTTTATATATTCAAGGATGCCTATGTAAACAGCAACCTCCTCCTAACTATCTTAAGGTTCAGTATCGTGGATTGAGTGGCATCTAGTGGTGAGGTTGCAGATTGCAATAAACTCAACATCCCTCATAGCCATGATTAGTATTTAAAAAGTAGATATTATTAACTAATGGAATAGATACTAGTAAACATTGGAATAGATACTACTATCTAAAAAATAGATACCATTTGAAATAGATACTACATACTAGTCACTATTGGAATAGTTACTAGTCAGAATTTAGCAAATAGTAGATATCTGAACATCAGAGGCCCATAAAATTAAAATGCAAAAAGCAATTTGTTATCTAAAAAAATAGATACTAGTAACTATTGGAATAGGCGTACATACTAGTAACTTTTGGAATACCAGTATCTAATACCAGTAACTATTGCAAAAGACACTAGAAACTATTGGAAAATATACTAGTATCAAATGAATAAATACTAGTAAGTGCTTGCAATAGTTCATAAGATTAGCAAACTACTCGTTGTTACAGGCAATTATAATAATAATTCCTAATATAAAATGTTCGCTATATAATTCCTACATATTGTTAATTTATGCAAATTAATAACCAATGTGCATACACAAGTTTTAGAATTGTTATTAGTAGCAAGACATTAAAAACTGAAATACTACATTTGTTATGTCTACAGCACATTTCTGCAATCCCACGGTTTATCATGGCATTATAGTAAAACCGTACTTGCCACACTGCTGCCGATAGACTGAATAAATAATCAAAGGTAGATGCATGCCGTTTTTGGAATATGTTTCAACGAGTTGTATAAGCGTACGGTATACCACAAATTCACATTCATGCATAAATAATAACGACTCCACGCTTTCAGTTATCCTCTCTACGGTCTGTCCAGCGATGCTATAAATGGTAGCTAAGGCCTCCGTACAAACCACTCCTCTGTTCTCTCATTAGCTTTTTAGACTTTGTGTGCACGTATGTCAATTAAAAAGAGAAATAACCCACACACGTTTGAAAGCAACTGTGGGAAAACATAACTGTGCAAACTGCAGGTATTCAAGTAATACTTGGTACATGCGCTGGTGATGCTAGCGTGTGCTAGTTTTGACATCAAGCTAGTTAGCCCTCGTGCGCTGGCTACAAAATACACACATTTTAAAGTAACACATAACGGAATTATCTCAAAGACAGCAAAAGTCAGACTTACATTCTCTACCAATTATACTACCTCGCTGGTAGAATTGTATTCAGTAGAAGTGATTATTAGCGCTGTAGCAATGACAGATTATTACGAAATAGAGGTACTGGCTGGGTTGTCCAATCACTACGCGTTGTCACGCTCACGTGATATACACAGCACTGGCCAGCTACCAAGAGGTGCTGCACGCTCCACCTAGAACCAGAACCAAGAACTAAACTAGAACCTAGAACTAGAACCTAGAACTTTGCATTCTCGGTCCTCAAAACCTTTCTGAAAAGTATGTCTGCCTTGTGGAAAAGGGGTATTCAGAAACAACAGGACTATGCTGCGCCTGCTTGATGGATCAAAGCACAGCCGCGGAAAAACGTAACAGACCACGCTTTATGTACATGTACATACAGACATACATTGATTATACATGCTTTTTATATGTATATATTTAGTAAATTAATGTTTTTTTTTTTTTTACCTTTACGGTATATTCGTTTTTTCCGCGGCTGAACATTAGCCTACATTTTGCTAACTTAACATGTGTAGCAAGGGTAGGGAACCCTGTCTTACAGGAGTTCACTGAGTCTGGTAGCCTATAGAGCTCAGAACTGTGCAAGTTAGTGTGCAAGTAGACCTTTTGGGCAATTTAAGGTGAGTATGTCTAAGAAACTTTTACTTAGTTTATGTTTATCATTAAAAGAAAACTGCCAGGACATCAATCTCATGTTTTACAACATCTCAGACAGCAAGATGCCAGAACTAGACCAGGCATATTACTATTGCTATTATGGAGTGAGTGAGAGAGAGAGAGAGAGAGAGAGAGAGAAAAAAAAACAGGAATTGGTGATGGTACAGTAGCAAGGCTATAGAGAGACTATAGCTGGGCCATAGCTAAGCCAACGAGCATTGTTGGCATCATGTCGGTTTCTTCAGGGCCTGAAAAAGCAATTGGAGATGAATTGGGAATGTTAAAATAAATTCCACACCAGTGCAGGATGTCAGAGATTGTCTATGTAGAAGGAGAGTGAGTGAGTGAGAGAGAATGAGTGTGCGTGAGAGAGAGAGAGAGAGAGTGAGAGAGAGAGATAGAGAATGAGTGTGCGTGCAGGTGTGTGAAGAGGCAGATGAGGCAGAATAAGCCAAAGCATCTATTCTCAGCCTGATTTCCATCCGATGTACCAACAGATGCCTCTGCTCTACCACCAGTCAGTCCTGTTGAAGCTTCCTTTAGTGGGTGGAGGCTGTCACATGCACCTGCTTCGCTGGTGACATCTAGTGGTCCTCTTTATGGCATTTAAGAGATAAAGCAGAAGACATTGACATAGATGCGTGCATTTTTGTAAATAAGCGGCACCTAATGTCAGCCATGATGGGATTTCAAGATCTAGCACGTAGGGGGCAGTTGTTACAATATAACGAATTGCGATGACGTCACCATCAGATATGTGGTCAAACATCTCATTGCAGATGCATGAGAACGACTGCTGTTGTTGACTGGAAAAAAATCTAAAGGTGCAACCGTCCAAATATCCAAGATTTGACGTTTGGCAGCTTCCATCAAGACCAGTGTACCCCTTATGGAAGCAACAGGAATTGTAATGCAGTTTTATCCATTCACTATGGAATTCTATACTATTCTTTACTAAGGGCTCAGAAGTGGCCTGTTACGATTCAAACATATACTGTAGGCAGCTAAATCCCATTTGTTGTCTTACCTGTCAACAAGACATACATTTAATAAAACCTCTTACCAATTGGCCTACCTAAAAGAGTGGTTTCATCAATCATCCCTTTTTGGTAGATTTTTTTTATGTAGGCTACTTAATAAAAGGATACAACTACAGTATCATTACTGCCTATCTGCTGTTCATAGACTTAACTGTCTTCTAAATCAGCCTATACATAGTATCACAAGATGTGCCATATGATGGTGTGATCTTGTGACTGCCCTTGATGCTGTAGGGGTGATGATAACTCTAGAATAGCATACCTCAAACAAAGTGCAATAGATACACAAACTAGACTGTTCTAGTAAGTTGTGATACTGTCCTCAACACAAGTGTAAATATGTTGCAACTTTATTTGTATGTCCATCATAATGTCACCAAATAAATAGTGCTATCTAATAATAAATAATGCTATATAATATCTATATGCTGCAGGGAATGCAGTTTGGTCATTACATTCTGTCATGAAAGCCATCAAGGTATTGTTAGCATTACATGTTATATTACATGGTATATTACCAAACAGTAGAACTTGTAAACTAACTAAAATTATGCTGGGACAAAAAGAAAGAAAAAAAAAGTATGTGAAACTACATGCTGTTGTTTAGACCTATATTTTCTAGCTTGTTCTCCTATAGGCTGTAGGGTTTTTAGGTTATGATTAATGATAACATAATATGCTATATTTTACGACATGACATAGTTGTGTATTTGTGGTTCACTGATTAAAAACACATTTTCATTCATGTTGCTTGATTTGTCATTGGCAGATAAAATTAGGCAATTTGCCTATTTGATTTCAAAACAAATAAAACCTTATCATAGCCAATTTATGTGGAAATTTACCTATACTTTTAATGTCACGATGTCAAAACTGAAATCCAATAATATTAGATCATGACATGACAAAAGCTGCATTATTTGCCTGATCTCTCTTCCTCCCAGCTGACAGAAAACAGACACTTTTCTGAACTGAACAACAAAGGTTTATTTGTGCCCCCACGTGTGTGAGCCTAACGCGTTTTTGCTTGTTAGTGTTAATCTAAACAATTTGGTAGCCTAAACCTATTGTTATATTTGATCAAACATATGCAGGTGACATAAAATATCATCGAATTAATAAAATATTCACGATTTTTGAGAATGTGATGTATTCTATTTTATGTGCGTGTGTGTGTGTGTGTGTGCGTGCGTGTTTTGATTTATAGGCTCTTATTAATCATCCCACCGTGTGAAGTGTGATTCACATTGAACTGACATTTTAGCCAATCGCGTTAGTGTATGACGAACTTCCTGGTCGCTTCTCGTAGATCTCACCCCCTAATATCTTTTTTATTTTTTATTTTTATTTTTTTGGTCGTAGCCGCGATATGTTTCGAAGGGAGGGACGTGAAGTCTCTGAAGTGATGTAGGCTAGTGTGCATGAGTGGATGGATTACCTGTCCTGTGTAAGAGATATCAAATAGCTGCCGTGCTATAAAGGCTCTGCACGCCTAGCCCAAGGACACAAGGAAGAAGACAAATTCAGGCAGAACGAGGTATTGGATTCGATGGCTATATTGACACGACCAGGGTAGGATTTGTTGAAAATCTACAGAGAAAGAGATGGCATCTGAGGACGACTGGATATCATGTCTTGACTACAAAAGAAGTATTCTCCGCAGATAAACTGCAGTAGGCGAAAGGGCCTCATCTAATGGAGGACACTGTTGTTTAATCTAAAAAATAACCCCACTAACAGGCGGCGACGGGATCCGAAAAAGGGTGAGGCGTACGAACATCAGAATCCGTTTAAATATTTGCGATAATCAGTCACACCCTCGCTGTCGAAATGACTAAACCACACAGTTTGTAACCCACAATTGTCAATTTTGCACACTAGTCTTTGACATGTTCTCCATTCTCTTCAACAGGAAGCATTATTCGCAATTAGAGGGATTTATGGGATCACAAGGTAGAGTAACCCTGACTATTTTAAAGTATATATTTTTATTCCACGTGGCTATAGTGGGTATATTTGCAGTCATATGCAGTACATTTTACTTTGTTTACAGTCTGCATGAACAGCTGATTCCCAGCAATGGAGTTATGACAAAAATGCTTCCCCCGCCGAAATTGTTCCTTTGCTGACAGTTTGAACCCATAACTCCTTCAGCATAAGATAGCACATGTTCTGCTTTATTTTTAGTGTTTTTTTGTGCCTCATTTGTCACACTGGCTATTTTTTTGTAAATTCCATAGGCCTGTTATGATAATAATTGTTCCTTAATTCTAGTAGGATCGTTTTAGATGAGGCAAAGTGTTTTGCAGAAACTAAAGCAAATTAGATAAAACTACATTTATCAGGGGTAAGTTTCGGGCACGTTACGCCTGTTGTGTAGCCTATGAAACTTCTGCAGCCGACCCTAACCATTTAGGCAAAATGAATGAAAATTAAAAGCTGTTCTGCACCAGATTAGTAGTAATAGTAGGCCTATAATCAAAAAATGGAGCAGAAATGTATAGAGCTAAGATCTTTGCTTTGTATCATGGCAGCTTTGGTCGAACTCGCATTAGCCCAGCAGAGCCGCACAATGCTGTAACAACAATACTTTTCTAGCGATCTGTCTTCATGAGAACATTTGATAACAAAATCGATGGCTGGCACATTATTGACTAAAAGCAAGCATAAATAAATAAATCTCCCGAGGATACAGAAATCACTTGTGGAAAATGATGAAAAGACTGCATTTCCAACTTCCCTGGGGTATTTTCTACAAATAACTGCTTGCAAGTAGAAATTAGGCATGTATGAATGCAGAGTAATTTGCTGTTGTTTCTCGTGTGCAGTTTCATCTGATGAAATGAGTGTGCGCGCTGGCCAGGGTAGCGGTGAGGTGTTGGTGTCACAGGCGGTGTGGGATTACCTGGCTACAGCCGGGCGTCCCTGGCTGATTGACTTCCAGGACAAGCAGGGGATGAGCGCCGGTATTATCCGGCGGGGGGAGAGGGGCGGCTGCTGCGCGGTGCGGCTGCAGCCCGTGGAGGGTTCCAGGAGGGCGGGCATGGGCCCGACGGACGGGCCCATCTCCAACGAGAGCCGCAAAGCCTTCATTGACTTGTGCCGCTGTGCTCGCAAAGAGATGAGCAAGCAGGATGGCGGTCCCAAGAGGAAGCGGACACTGCTGCCCTGCGTCGGCGTCTTGGAGGGGAGCGGAGAGGGGAGCCTGCGCCCCCCGCCGCAGCCGCAGCCGCCGCCCGCACAGCCCCGCCGCTCCCAGAGGCAGCAGCAGCGGCTACGCAGGCCGGCGGACGAGGAGGCCTCCGCCGCCGCTCACAGGAAGGAGGCGGAGGCCGGCGCGGGTTCCCAAGGCAACGCTGAGGACGGCGGCGCCCCCGCCTGCTCCATCTGCATGGGCGAGGTTGTGGAGAAGACCACGCTGGAGCGCTGCGGCCACTCCTTCTGCCGCTCCTGCCTGGACCAGGCCTTCAAGGTGAAGAGAGCGTGCCCCGTGTGCCGCCTGGTGTACGGGCAGCTAATTGGCAACCAGCCGGCCAACGGCACCATGATGGTGGAGAGGGATCCGGACCTGGAGCTGCCTGGCCACGAGGGCTACGGCTGCATCTGCGTCATCTACAGCTTCCCCCCTGGCCTGCAGGCGGTGAGTGGGCCTGCTGGGTGCTCTGAGCCCCCCTGGGGGGGCATGGTGACACACACTGCTGCAGGGAGGCTTTGGGAGACCCTCGCTCAACATTGTCGCGTTATTAGAAGTGTGCGTGCGTGTGTGCATGAGTGGATATTACCAGTAAGGTAGAATGTATTTTCTGCTACTGCAGCTTGCTTGGCTGCTGTCGTTAAGAAGTGTGATTCATAATAAGAATTTATTAATTCGTTTTTAACAGAGCTTGGTTTTACTTTGCTTATATTTATACTTATTCAAAACGAGGGGTAGGCTAAGCAAAGTAAAACGACTTTACTACTTGGACTACTTGGCAATACTCCCGTGGATTGGGACTGCTGTTTGTCACTTGTGATTTGTGAACATTTACATGATCTTGGTTCCCTAATGTTAAAGCCCATTTAACAGGAAAATGGCCTCATATTGTAATCAGCATGAGGTGAAATGTTGATCGATAACGATAGTTTAAAGGTAAAATCAGCTATCGCAACTAAATGTAAGCTAATACATTTAGTTTAATTCAACAAATATATCCTATCCTTTTCATGTTGAAAAAAAATCTGATACTTCTACACAGCCCTGGCTCCGTAAATCGGAACATAAACAAAGTGGTGAACACCGCTGATGTCAACAAAGCCGTAGCGCTACTTGAATGTTTTTTTTTTATTTATTTTTTTATTTATTTTTTTTTTATATAAAAAAAGGTAAAACCTGATTTTAGGAACCAAATGCTCTTTGTTGTTGTATAATAAATGTTGTCTATTGAGGCATAGTCGGTTTCAAAGCAGTTATGTTCAATTGTTCTGCATGGTTAGTGGTTATATGCCTTTCTACTACTACTAGTTGTTGTTGCTAGAGACATGTAGAGTTAGAGTTGCGTCAACTCTGTTAACTCCAATGGACCTTTTTTTTTTTTTTTTTTTTCCTCACAGCAATGGCAGATCATGGACCTTAAAAACAGTTCCCGGAAGTTAGCCGCATGCAAATACTAGAACTACCTTATTATTTATATTAGAAATGTAAATTGATGCATTTATTGACAAATTGCTGTTATGTATCCGTTTTAAATTGCACCAAGCACTTTATGTAGCGATTTTGCGTCTCCATAAACCATGTGACCGTTAAAATGTCTGAACTTAGTTTGGTGCGACTCTCACTTGGATGTGGCTTTTGCACTAAGCGCACCAGTATCGCAAACTAAAATGAATGCTTTATCGGGGACACACACACACACACACACACACACACGCGCATCCCAGCTATGTAAACAAAGAACAGAGGCACTTGGATTACAGCGCACAGGAGCAGTGTGATTTCATGCTCTGCTCAGGATGCAATTAACTCCACTATATGTTTACACAGAAAGTAGTTTTCTGCTGGTTGTTTGCTGCTATATTAATATTGAAAGTATTGCATGGAGCAACATTTTTAAAGGTGGTGGTGAGTCTCCTCTTTTTCTCCTAAAAGCTGGAACACCCAAACCCAGGAGTGCGGTACCCGGGAACGGACCGCGTGGCTTACCTCCCTGACAGCCCTGAGGGGAACCGCGTGTTGGGCCTCCTTCGCCGGGCCTTTGAGCAGCGCCTTATCTTCACTATCGGTACCTCGATGACGACGGGCATGCATAACGTCATCACTTGGAATGATATTCACCACAAGACCTCACTATGGGGAGGACCACGCTGGTATGTATATTGTTTTGGTTGAAGGTTGAATGGCAATGGGTTTTTTTTGTTTTTTTTGTTTTTTTTTGTGTAATTTGCTCAAAAATGTCACCAAGATCTGACAGCTCTGCTATTATAGAGGAAGCTCCAGTATGGCAGATATCATTTAAGTTTCTGACAAAGGGGACAGTGAGCAATTGATGCCTTGAGCTGCACATAAGTCTGAAATGATCTTGACATGATTGAGGCCTTTTACTTCCTCTGACAGTTTTGGCTACCCAGACCCTACTTACCTGGTCCGAGTTACAGAGGAGCTCAGAGAGAAAGGAATCACTGCGGACTGATGACATGGAAATGTTGTTCTGTCGTGGAACTTTCTGGAACTTCTTTGCCCGCCTGTGCTGCAGACAGGAACGTGCCGTCTACTGGGTCCTGATGCTGTCCAGTACTCAGTGGATGACTGCTGAAGGAGAGGCCTATTGCTGCAGCAGAACCCACCTCGCTACTCTGGATGTTCTTGTTTGTTCATTAATTTCCCCGGTCCGGCTTATCACAGTGCTTTGCGTGTGGAAGAAAACACCTTTGAGTGCAGTGCATTCGTGAGTAATGCTCCTCCTCTACCTGTTACTGACTGCAATAGGACTTAATCTTATGCATTTGTGATTTGTGGTACAAATATTATTTAGGTTAATATAAATTGGAAATGTTAAACTATGTATTATGTCATATTAATGTTTATTTTAATGATGGAGATTTTATTTTCCAATCACACTTTCTTGTTTCCACAGTAATGTTTATCTTCTTGTTTGTTTATGTTTATCTATTTGATTGTTACTAAT
Source organism: Forbesichthys papilliferus (assembly GCA_025399855.1). NCBI lineage: Eukaryota > Metazoa > Chordata > Actinopteri > Percopsiformes > Amblyopsidae > Forbesichthys > Forbesichthys papilliferus. The sequence goes on along the minus strand of JAODOY010007878.1, from coordinate 3,969 downwards.
TACCTCTTGAAACAATAGCACTGCGTCCATAGAAAGAATTTATTTTCTACAGGTAATTGCAATCTAAAGCACTCACAGGCACTTTGGTAAAGGATTTTGTGTTCATTTCGGTTAAGTAGGAGTGATGGATTTAGCTTCCTTCTCCTGCATGGGTCAGTGAAAGCAGTGTGCGCCATTAGCTTGGTGGCTACAAGTTGATGTCACTTGTTAAGAGCTTGCCATTTGTGTAAGATCTTCCTCTCATTCACCTTCAATAAATGAGAAGATTATTTGATGTCTCAATGCAGCATCTTTTGTTGTATATCTTAAGATTTCCCCTGGGGCTTTATGCTATTAAGCCTGTTATTTCAAGATGTCTCCCAGTTTTGTGGACCCCCTCATTTGAGCTTTTAATAGTACAGCGTTCTGAGCGCGAATTACCAGATTTATAATGATGTCAGATGCGAAGGGCATTTAGACCACTTAAACCAAATCTAAGGCACAAGAGCTCTTTAATTATATTTGCTGCTGTCCTTGTCAAACTAGGGAAGTTGCTTGCTACTTTTCTCATTTAAAATGAGAAATAGAACATCTTTAATCATAGAGTGAAGCCCCTAATTTAAAGAAAAAAATTGGTTTTTACCTTTTTTGGTGCCAAATTATTTCATTTTGTTGTGCCTTTCTTCTATATATATGTATATCTACACATGTAATTGATTAAATCAAGCATGGTACAAATGAAAGAGGCAGTTCAAGTGTGTTTCTGTGTTATACTGTACTGTATCTGCCGATCAGTATGATGCATGCACTTGTATGCATTCACAGAATGTATAGGCTTTTTGTTCACTCACATTCTTTTAGTCCAAAATGTAACCTAACGGACAAATGCTGAAGGTATAGGCCTATATGTGTGACAGTGCTTTGCTAAGTTTAGTAAAATACTTACAAGTGTTTAATGTATCATCAATTCACTATGTCACATCCATATAGTAAATGACCTTTTTATTTTCCATTGCAATTGTATTTTTGTTAAGGGACCAACTCAAATGTTCTTGGGACACAGGATTGTAGTTTACTCTACTGTGCAAACACTTCTATGCAGTACTTGATTGAGAAGGGGCCGGTAGACTAAAGGATTGCACATTGCAAATTGATTGTTGATAAAAACTTAAGGTTTTGCTTTTCTAATTGCGTTGATTCGTACTTAGGGTCTGTTGATATTAAAAATAATGTTCTTTACATTTTAATACTTGAATAAAGAGTTATGTTCTGTTTCCGTTGATTTATTAAATATACAGCACATGAGAAGCTCAAAAATGGTTTGTGTTTCCAGTAGAACATGTAATAACTAATACAATGCAGAAGTGTCATCTTATTTATTTTTTGTAGATTAGGTTGATCATTGTCACTTCAGTGATGCTATATGTTGACCCCTTTCCATTATATCAAATGTTTTTTCAAGATCTTGAAATCCTTGACAGTTCTTGGTTAGGCTCCTACAAGAGTGACTTTTGTCCTAAAGCTATTTTTTTTTAGGCTAGAAAAGACAGGTTTTATTACCATTCTCATACTCAGGTAACAATCTAAATGGAAGCAGGAGTGTCTATACAATCTTTTTTTTAAAAGGAAGCTAGAGAATGTGAGCAAAGGAAAGTCCCTTCATTTCCAAAATGATTAACCCTGCCTATTTGTATTGAATGACTAGGAAAATCTGTTATTGTGTGGACTAAAGTCCTGGTAGTCTCCTCCTTTTACATATGGTTTGTGAAATCATGTTCTGATTTGCACTCCATAAGAGGTGTAGGCTAAGAGCCCAATTTGGGTTATAAATCAACCTATCAATGGTTGTATACATATTTATTATTCATATACTGCAACATTCACAGGCATACAATTAGCCTATGAATCACAGTTGTCTAAAAAAACCCTGATTTGTCATAACTTGACTATTATAAAACAATGAGGCCTGATATAGTTCCAAGACCATTGGTATTATTTTGTAGCCTACTGCCCGCCATAATTTCAAAACATTTTTTTTTTATCTAGCAGTACGACCTATTCTTTTTTTTATACATCTACAGCCACTTATTATCCTTAATTAATCGGGTCACAGCCTCGGTTGCCTAAATACATTTAAGATGTAATACAGTAAACAACACGTGGTATATGGTACCTACTTGATTCAAAGTTTAAATTTGTCTGACTAGCTGACAGAAACGTGTTGCCATAGAGACCACTAGAGAGTGCTGCTCTCTTGAAAGAAAGACATGTTTGCTTGTTATGCAACAGAATCGTTGCCACAAGCCCACACTGCATCGCCCATACCTCAGACAGGGCCCTAACTCAGTGAGGAGAGTGCAGCAGAGTGCTGCTCTATGGGGCTGCAGACAGCTTGGTACAACACTATTGTACAACACCTTTAACTTGAAGAAGTCGACATGACATACCTTAATTTTCATACAGACAAAGATTAGATATGACACAGTGTAGCCGAATAACCTACACAGAACATATTTATTTGGACTCAACAGTGTTGCATTTTCAGGGAACTGCCTGGAATCGGAGATGTTAGCCTGATATGATCACTTCTCATTTAACACAGAAACGTGACAGAGTGTACAGGTAAACTTCATGCTACATGATGCCACATACTTGTACTCTATACTGATTTTCTACTTGCTATTTTAAAAGCTACAGGCAACACACTGTAGGATGCAGTCAACATACAGTAATATGCTTCAGGCAACTGTTGGCTACAGGCAACATACTGTAGACAAGACTGTATGCTAATTTACACTTTACTATTTTAAAAACATTTATTGTGACCAGGTCGGTTATTCCAATGGACAGCTGGATTTTAGTCATTTAATAATGTGCGCTCAGGTGCCTTTTGCTGCAACATGTATTAGGGATGGCACTGATACGATACTGAGTTAGGGAATCGGTCCGATACTGACTTAAATAGCTGGATCAGTATCGGTGACAATTGGACAGTTGCAACCGATCCATCCAATTAAATTAATATACACGACCGTATGTCTACTGTCAAACATCAGCCATGTCTAAGGCCACACTATCAGCAGAAGCTTTCTAAAATGCATCCATGTCCTAAAAAAGACTAAATGTACTTATGCAACTTAACTTAAAACTTAATTTAACACTGGAATTGGATGGTACTCTGTATTGGCCAATACCCAAAGTGCCGGTATCTGTATCAGTATCTGGACCAAAAAAACTGGATTGTGCCATCCCTAACATGTATGTCATCCCAGTGACAGAGCCATCCTGACAGAATTGCATGAGACTGGAGTCTTAGCACTAGAGGTACTACGGGCTAACCTGACATGCCAGAGAAATTGTTGTCACAACTCTGTCTGGGAAGCCATACATTGAAAGTGTTTGTGAATGGCAGGTAAAAAAAATATTTGGCAGTTAATTGGATGAACCATCTGGCAGTTTTGGCTATTGGCACAATTAAATCACACCCGTATGGCTATAAACAAGACGATGACTGGAAAGTTCAGTTGCTGCTCGGACACATTCAAAATGATTCCGAGGCTTTCCAGACTGATTCTCACGGCGAAATTAAACTGAAGCTTGCGAGATCAGGATGGTCTCGTGAGGCTAACTTAGGGCATTTCTGCGGCCCAGGATGTCTGGGCATGTGCTACACTCATAGAACAGTACAAGAACCATCTGACCCCCCCCTTCTAAATCTGTACACACTGTAATCCCTGTATATTCATAAATGGCAACCTAAAATGTCCTCTTTAGATAGATTTGAAAGTAGCACGTATTTACAGTCAAATCTTATTACTGTAAAATGATCCATAGCTTCAGCACTAATCTCTATATCCTTGAGTATAGTCATATAGACAAACCCATGAGACATAAATGTTCAACATGTAAAAGAACAGACACACACTCAAGGCCACACTTTAGATCTGGTTATCTCTAAAGGCCTCAATATTTCCTCTGTCATGGTTAAAG
>JAODOY010007868.1:0-30451 GCA_025399855.1 Forbesichthys papilliferus | reverse complement strand
GGAACCTACTTGAATATCAAATGGTCAATCTCTCACTTAAAGGGACAGGCATGCCATGTGATGATGAAGTATTCAACAGCCTTACTTCCACTGATTGTGTATGCTGTTATGCTGTATTACATGTAATGGCAATGCAAGTATGAATGGGTTTTTTGTTTGTTTAAGAGCAGGATTTTATTATATTGACTATTCTTATATTCTTATATTATCCTCACAGTCATTCTTCCTTTCAATTTAATTTTCATTAATTCATACAAATACGTGCATGTATATGTTTTCCCCCTGGCTATGTTGATTTAACTTGTTAACAATACTGCTATTAAAATCATTTTCATGTAGTCTACCATTTAGAAACTGACCAAAATTTAGCAAATGATGGGTTTTTACAGACATTAATAATAATCGTAATCTGAAGAAAAGCTAATATTGTCGGGGTCAGTCTATTTCAAGTCAAAAACCATACAAAAGAAAAAATGACAAATTGAAGAAATAAAAGGTCTTAGTGGGTTTGCAAAAACACCAGTGCAATATTATTTAAGATAACAGTACGAGTAAACAACCAAGCTAATGACAAACTTGGCAAGTGACACCAATAAAACCTCTGGTCTGAGCTGAGCTATAATTTAAGAACACATTTTATTGCATTGTTTTCATACAACCTTAAAATAGGCATTTACATTACAGAATGGTTGCCAAATCTAGTCTATAATTTTGTGAAACGCCTTAAAATGTCCTCTAGATGGCAGTAGATGTGTCAGTATCCAAATATGCTGCCTCAAAACATCTGAATTCCCTCATGATGTCTCAATAAAACCAAACTAGACAGGTAAATTCCCTATAGTGAGCTAATATTTAGCTTCGGGTATAATGTGAAAAAAAACCTCTGCTCACAATAAAAGCAGATGACACCTCAAACAGCATGAGGAATTAACGTCAAGTGATACGAACGATACACTTAACGTTCAGTGACACATTCAAACTCACTGCAAGAGCAATCACGAGAAACATATTGTATTATTCACATCATAATTATTTCTTATAATGAGATGCAGCAGGCACAATCGTTTAGCGAATAATCATTTGTAATCTCATCATATCAAAAATGATGGCGCTACATCAACAAGAAAACAGCATGCCTGGCCCAACGTATGGCGACACTAACTGCAGACTACGTGACTGCCACAGAGTGGTTTGTGGTAAGTGGATGATAGCGCAAAAGAGACGGAAGGAGCACACTGGGGATATATGTGGGGAAATGGTGCGCATCATGAGTGCTGAATGTCTGGCCATAGGGAGAGACCCTGTCAGACCTTCTGCTAAAGGCCCGGAAGGCAGACGATGACAGGAAATATATAATGCATATCTCATGTTATAAATATACAGTATATACACACACATGCATGTACTTTATATAATGATTATCACTAATCGCTGTAGCAGACATGCGTTGTTCGACAGAACCATTTCTTAAAGCGCTGCACATTATCTGCGATTGTGCCGTGTCTCTGGCAGGCAGCTACTGAGAGCTGCAGAATAATTACTGTTGGTAGGGCTCAGCTATATAAACCGAGCGACGAAATATGTTTCGTCCACTCCTTATTAGACCCAACTCTGTGCTGCGGTTGTGATTCCCTTCAGTTTGCACGGGTGTTTCTGTATAGCCAAGAAATGTCTAGGGCTTCCAACCCCCCCCTCCACTCTGCTGTCTTCAAGCTTTTCATGTGCAGAGCAGGCCCTCACACAGAAACAATGATGATGACCCAGTTCTGCGCGTGTCTCTGTCTTACAGCCACATGTCCTAATCACAGTCCCTCAGCTCCGAGAGCTGCCGTGCCGAAGAAGACGCGTGGAGATAAGACGAAAGCAGAGGGAGGGACTTTCTGTCTCGAAGGAGAGGAGGAAAAGAGGACAGACTCCAAGGGCAAGCAAGGCAAGGCAGACAGACAGGCAATCAGACAGGCAGGCAGGCAGACAGGCAGACAGACAGGCAGGCAGACAGACAGACAGGCAGACAGACAGACAGAGGCAGGCAGACAGGCAGGCAGACAGACAGGCAGACAGACAGAGGCAGGCAGGCAGGCAGGCAGAGTGCACCTTCACAGTTTAATTCCCCAAGGAGAGCAAATCTAAAGGCAGGAGTGATTCCATGACAGGTTTTAGAAGAGGAAGGAAATAGAGGCCTGATGCTGTGCACTTCCTCATCAGGGTAGATGTCTCGGGAGACACGGGGAATTAGGTCACGCCGCTCATCTTCATTTGTGACTATACATTCACTAGCGTGCAACATACGGTGTATGGTGCAGCAGCTCTGTTTAACCTGTATGCACATGTAGCCGCTTTCAAGATGAAAGTTTACCCCTTCACTGTCCGTCATATACAGTAAGTCACGTTTATTTTTGTCGGTCTTCATCAAGGCATGTCTCAAATAGTGGCATGCTACATTGTATAAATATTACGTCATATACATCTCACACTACAACATTTATATGCATCAAGTGGCTCACAGGAGCCTACGTTATGGTCACATTACCTTCGCCAGTGTATGTTAACACACACGCACGCACGCACGCACACTGCTGCTGAGCGGGGAGTTGAACGTCTGACCCCAAAGCTGTGAGAGAACTAACTGCTGTGCCACCGTGCTTATCTTAAGGGCAAACGAGCCTTTTGAGTTTGAACAAGCTTCATAATCTGCAGGATGCCAAAGCTAATTCAAAACCTATTATATAATTTAACAGGGGTGCAATTCCTTTCTTTTCCCTTAATTTAGAAATGTGAGAAAACTGGGTTTTGACAGGAGAAAATATTCACACTCAATGATCTCCATCTGTCTGAAATGAATAAAATATAATAAGAAAAACGCTAAGTGAATATCATCGGGACAGGGCTTTTCTTGGACGCATGAAGTGCGAAGGAAAATGTCTTGAGCAATTTCACACTGATGTATCTCAATAATGTGTTCTGATGGGCTACATATAGCAAGAGTTGGTTAATTTCACTGATGTTTAACAGATTTCATTTTAGAATTTGCCTTGAAGTTGCTGGACTCAGGCTACTGTGGGTATAGTGTGAATTACATAGGTGCACAGGATTAGATCGGATGTGTATGTGAAAAATAATGTATAAAGCTCCAGAAAGTATTCATATATCTGTGTGCAAGTACAGTGAGTGTATGTGTATGTGTGTGGTATATACATACTCCTTCATGCGGCATCTGTCATATTTTGTAAGAACATTTCTAAGCCGTAGATATGAGCACATGGGGAATGGCTACATGTTGATGCAAATGGACAGGAGAGTAAACACAGAACAAATTGTGCACTGAGCATGAAAACGTCTCCTAACCGAGTCCCTTGTCCCTTGGTCACAGCCAGCTGATGATTCCAGAGAACAACCTGCCCTTGCTCTTCTGTCTCAAGCAGAAAGCTGGCCAGAGAATGGCAGAGGTACACTGTAAACAACAGAAAACCTCATAATCTCCACTGTCTGCCTGCCTGCCTATCTGCCTGTCTGCCTGCCTGCCTGCCTGTCTGCCTGCCTACCTATCTGCCTGTCTGCCTGCCTGCTTGCCTGCCTGCCTGCCTGCCTGTGGGAAGAGATGTGTAAATGAGCTGGCGCGTCAGCGGTCAGGGAGTATCAAGACTTGAATGGCACAAAGCTGCCGTTGACCTGGCACAAGGGTGGCAGGGAACAGGGTTGGAGGGGTATATCTTTTTTGGGAGGGATCCATGCCTGGCTGTGTGCATGTGTTTGTGTCTGTGTGTGTGTGTGTGTGTGTGTCAAAGTGGAGCGACCCCAAGAAGAGGACTAAGCCGTCTGTAGAATGCTAAGACACATACGCATAGGGGAGCATGGTGTGAAGTTGAAAGTCACACAAGGACAGAGATTTTACTGAGCCAATCAGATGTTGTCTTAGCCATGGGTGAAGAGAGGCATACATTAGTTTTACAGCAGTGACATTGGTTGATATTAACTCATTTTACTAGCCAATTAATACAGAATGACACTTCAACAGCTATCTAATGCAGCACCACAATTTACACACTTTATAATGAATACAAACACAGGTAGGCAACATGAAAATATGGCCTACTGTGTTAGATAGTATTTAAATCACTGACTTATAGGCAATAATAAACAGGTGGTTTCAGGGGAGAGGAGCAGGTTACAGTGGTAATGTTTGTTTACATTTGATATTTGGGCTTGTAAAGCCCTTTGTAACTGTAATGTAATTAAGGACTATCATTGACTTGACAGTATAATCAGTTGGTTAATATTAGAATTTCCAAAATAACCCCACTATATTGTAATACTGTTGGCATATACTGTATTGTGAAAAAACTGTAATATAAACCTAACAGGTAGTAGTACTGTATTTACTGTAACCTTTGACTTTGTGAATTATTATCCTCATAAAAGTCGACATACCGTAGGCCCTACAAATGTTTTGGTTGCCGTTATCTGAGAGTTTACTGCTGCTGTTATGATTCTCACTGGGCTATATAAATGGCAGGTGGAGATGGATTACACCTTCTCTGTCATCTCCTCCCCAAGCTCAACCTATGCACAAGGTGACCTTAGATGTAACATAAATTACAACTGAATGACGTGTTTTCTGTTCGCAGCCCTGCAGTTCACTGAGATTCTCCTTCAATATGCCCCTGCCTTCGTGCTTTATTTACATCTGATCGGCGTGAGGCCACTAGTAACCATGACGCAGATCATCACTGCAATATGACCAGGGGTGAACAGTAACTTTATTAATTTACTGAGCTTAAGTAAATATTTGGACTATCTGTACTTTACTTGAGTACTATTTTGTTTACTCAACTACATTTGAAAGACAAATATTGTACTTTTGACTCCACTACATTTCTATAAAGGTTTCTAGTTACTTGTTACTTTTAAGCATAGCTTTTAAGTCAGCAGTCATTTCAAAAATCCAACACACTTAGATACTGTACAGTATTAGGCTATAATAGTGTTGAACAGGAGAGAGGACCCTCCAGTCATCATCCCAAGCCACCGACACACCGGGCTCACATCAACATTATTATCTGCACCTGTCCTTGTTTGTGGAGGGTTAATTAGCATATCCTTGTTGATTGGTTAACCTAGGCTATATGCTAAATTGGGGATTGTGATCAGATGCAGCCACTTGGCCGAGAGCCCGTTTTTGCAACAGGACTGTTATTACTCGTTTCGTATGCACACAGAAACATCTGAATCATTATGCTCAATATAAATAATGTCTGAAGTTCACCAAGCAAACAGGCTATAACTCTATAGGCTAAATGAGCCCTACAATCACGTGCAGTCTTATAACGTCAAACTACCTTATCATGGTATAATGTGATACAGTAGTATCATGTTATAACGTAATAATATATGGATTATTTTTTTAATAACGTGGCAACAATATGCTTCCGTATGATACGCTGTGTTAGTGGTCACAGGATAAATCAGCAAGTAGTAGCCTACTGTCGAATGAGTATAACTTTGATTATACTCAATCAACAGTAGGCTACTACTTGCTGTTAGGTTCTCATTGAATTTTCTGAGCCTGTGTTTGTGTGTTATGTATCCATACACTGAATCATAAAGGCACAACCAGAATGCCCATCTAAAACTCATCAACAGTTGCTATTTTAGGATTGGACAGTGGGTTAAAGACTTTTTAGTGTATTCTACAAGCAAGCGAGTGCTTTAATTAGGCTGAGAAACATTGGATTCTGTTAGAACCCTATGCACTATGGAAACAGTACAATAATGCATTGACGTCAAAGTACTGTTGAATACTTAATATTTTTAAAAGCATGCACTCCAGTTCTTACTGGACAACTTTCACTTGTATTGGAGTAATATTTCACCAGGAGTATCTATACATTTACTCAAGTAATGAATTTGTGTACTTTGTCCACCTATGATTGTGATCAAAAAGCCTCAGACTCATCTTGCCATTACAGCGCACTCTGTGCTACGGTGAGAGAGAGAAAGCTCCGACAAACATTCCATTACGCTTCTTATCGTGTCCTACAATACCACTTTACCTTTGCACTCAGGGCTTGACTAAGTGTTACAGACTGCAGTAGTCACCCCCCAAGCTCAATCCTCCCGCCCCTCACTGAAGACTTGAAATATTGATTTGCATGTCTGCACGTATCACCACGCCCTGGCTTGCCTGCGGACTTTATTCAGAGGCTTTGGTCTTTATGGTCCTTTGATGCCAAGCGTGTGGCACAGGTCAGGGAAGGGGGGAGGGGGGGTACCCTCCCAGGGCACTAAGCAACTGTGAGAACAACAGGGGTCACATACAGGGATGAACAGGGATGTAGCGCTGGGCATAATGTACAATGTCACCACGTATATCCGGCAAAACAACACACACATACTTGAACTACTGAGGGTACAGACCTGTATAGGTATCAATGTAGACTGAATCAGTTGCTCCATGTGTCAAATGAGCATGTACACTGTGTTTCCCCAATAGTAATTTCAGCATGGATGCTTGACGGTAACAGCCAACAGCCTCCACATAATATAGAAGTCAATAATACGTGAAACATGACATATGCACATGCTCTCCAACATTTGGTTGTGCAGTTATACAGTATCCTCGCTTAAACAGGATACAGACAGATTTCAGGGTGAAAATTAGGACTCAAGAAAGCTAGTGAAAGATAACAAGATTACCTTTTCATGTACAGAAAAAGAAATGACAAGTGTATACTATTGCCCTGACTGAGGCAAGCCTTTGCCCCATCCACGTTATCAAACAAGTAGCCCTGCTTTCTAATTTCCCCAGGCGATTAGTGACGGAACGAGGCTATGCCACTCAGAATGCAAGCTCTCCACACAGATCAATTGAAGTCAGTCACACGGTGACAGTTCATCTTGAATAGAGAGAATCTAGGGGCCTGTAGTTTCCCTGTCGTGGTCACTGACATTGTCTGAAGAGAGAGAGTGAAGATGAGATATACTGACACAATGGACAGAGAGGATGGGTGACCGGGAAAGAAAGATGGATAGGCGGTCTGTGAGAGAGAGGCCACATCACTGTCAGCAGGACAGGTGCTCCAAAAGCTGCTTTCAATACATAACATCTTGAATTAAACACACCAATTTGACTGCCAGGCCATTTTCAATGCCATGGCAAACTGTGCAAAGAAAGACTTATTGAAATATCCTATAATAAAAGCAAGCTCACTTCCAACTCAGCCATGCTGGGAGACATACTGTATTGCAGATGGCATTATGGGATAGACTGATTATAAAAGGAAGGACTGGAAGGGAATAGGATAAGAATAGGATTAGTCTCCATTACTCTCTCAGTGTGAGATGGAGAGCTGTTATTGTTATGATGTTATTAGCTTCCTAGATGTCCCAGTTCTGAAGGTTCCCCCTTCCTTCCTAAACCCCTTGCTTATTTATTTATTTGCACAGAATATATAGGTCACACATTCATACAAATCATACATATTTAATAGTCTTGCAGTTTCATTTCTAAATGTCTGCGGGCCATCCGTAAGACCCTGGGCATGAATGAGGCAATCCGCAGGGCTCACCAAAATACCACAATGATCTTCTTTTGAAGATGAAATGCAGTGGAAATATCCATGCTAAATATTATCCTGCCATGAAAATGCTCTTGTTCCTAATAGGTACTGACATGATATGGCAGTCATTCTCGAAATTTAAACAATATCACTCCACGGCACCGCCCCACACATCGAAACACATTGTGAAGCAAAGCGTATACTACAGCTTTGTTGATGTGCGCGGCCAGGGCCAGGTCTGTGTAGAAGTATCATATTATTTTTGAAACACACACACAGAGAATGGTAAGATAACAAAATGGGCGGAGATATTTTGTTAATTTGACAAAACATGTATTATCTTACAATAAGCTTGCAATAGCTGACAATACCTTTAAATGCACAAACAAGGACAACAAGGAGCAGGTGTAACTAATAGACATGAACTAATTGACACAGGTGAAACCAATATTACTATCAACTATGAAACATAGAGGCAGGAGCATTGACATAGAACACAACAAAACATGGATGTAAACATGTAAACATGGAACAGAGGGAAAAACTTACCGGGTTAAGGGAAATATAAAAACACTTACTAGGATAAGGGAAATGTAGAACACAAGGAAAACACTTACTGGGATAAGGGAAATGTGGAACACAAGAGAAACAGACTGGGAATAACACCAGCCAAACACCAGACTTTGAAACTCAGGATACATTTCAATACTCACATTGTCATAACAAAAGGGCACAAATATATATTTTATTATGGGTGCAAAGATACACATCACAATTTTAATTTCTTGAAGAAAAGAATCACATTTCACTCTTGGCTGTATTGTTGTGATACAAGTCAACCCTCCATCTCAGTGATTGGCTTAAGCAATCACATGACTGTGCTTGTCCAATAGAGATGCCAGAATTGAGATGAGCATCAATGGACTGATCGTTCAATTAACCTTTTCCCTGAATGACCCGTTTCCTCTATGAAACATTCAGAACTACTTTCAAAGACGATGGCTGCGATTAATTGCCGTGGCGAGTAATGCTCAATGATGTGTAGGAAGTCTAGCCACACATATATTTGGGTGTTTTATAAGTATATATAGGTATAAGTCATCATCACTATTAATACATTACCAAATGTCGCTTTTATTACATCTTTCCATCTTAAATGTATGACGTCTCATTCTGATATGAAATTCTGAAATCAAATATGTTGACACAGCTATTAACTTTGAATTGGTACAGTGCACGATGCACCACCATCATCTTGTGCATATGTACTGCTGAAACACAACAATCAAAAACAGTAAAACACAAACTACAGTATCACTATGTTGTTATTAGCCATGTGAGCGCTGTTCAACTCACAGCCTACGTGGACAGTCCAACTTCTCCCTGTTTTGTAGCCTGTTCAGTATACCGCTATTCTACATGTTCATTGAACTTGTAGCAAACGTTCCACCATCCTGAATGCAAGGCATCTTTACTTGTAACACTAATCATGTGTAAGAGAATTGTTTGTACAGGTTTAAACCTTTTCTACTTTCTCATTTCCATTACATTTCAAGACAGCACAGTTAATACGTTCTGTTTGGGAATTATGATGCCCTATGTAACATCTGAATAGCTACCGGAAACCAGCTCTATTTCTGGGAGCTATCAGAGCCCAGAGACTGGCTTTTTTGGTTGACTTTTCCCCTTCCATAGCAGACAGGCACTATCATTTCCTCCCCATATCCATCACTAAAGTGAAATGGAGACAGAGTGCTCTGTCTGAATCTTCAGCACCAATCATCTCCACAGTGATTAGATGAGACTAACAGGCATGCTCAGTCAAATAAGCACCCTATCTGTGTGACACTCAACAGAATATGCAGAGGTCAATACAGCTCAGAATAAAAGTGAAATACAGAAATAAAACGAGAGTTACTCTGGGATGGGATCTGCTGTTACATGTATCAATCCCTTTACAATAAATGCTCAACATAATATCAATACATGTGTTATTTCACTGTTCCTTGTAGTATATATAAGGCACATAATAAGAAGAAGTGAAAGGAAATTGCTCAGTAGCAGTTCAATGGTATAGTGAGAATAGAATACGGATTCTGGGGTTCTGTTGCTTCATTTTACATTAATTTAGCTCTGATTAGACAGCGATCTGGACCACTCTGTTTGAGAACCAGAAAATGAGGCCTCCCGTTAAACACAGCTTCTTCTCAGGGCGTAACTCGATGTTAATTGTCCCTCAGACGATATTACTGATGATAAATCAGACAGTAGTAAGCTAAGTATTTGATACCACATTTCTTGTTTCTCGGCTTGGCTGTTTGCCAAATGACTTTGCAGCTAAATTACCGTGGAGGAATACCATTTTCCCTCAGCAGTTAGAAACCATCATGCTAAATGTCTGCCAAATTAGCGGACAAATCTTTTGTTTGAGGATTCGATCTAGGTGTTCTCCCTTTAGAGTTACATAAATTACGGCAACAGAAAAATGCTAGATAAAGGTATCGATGCTAATCTGACCTTCAAATGATCTTGGGGTGAAAATCATAGTGGTCCACAAGCAAAGCTACTGTAAAATGCAGTCTACCAGGACCTGCATCTGGCCATCTGTAATGGAAATGCTCCAAACCAAATCTAAGATGTTAGATATGCTTGAAAAGAGAAAGGGACAGGTTTCTCAGATGAGCGGAGCAGTAGTTTTATAGTTTAAATGTATTAAATGGGCAAAATCAATAACCGTCAGGACTGTCTGCCTGCCAGACCAGAAAAGACAGAATGTTTTTTATTTCACGCTCTATCAAGAAATAAAATTGCCAAGAGGACAGCCGTAACCATGGTTAGGTTAAGATGTTATGAATTGTTACTCTCTGTGATGATCATTCCTCTAAGAGAACGACCACAGGAATTTCAACTGACTTCTTGCACAAGATCTTATTGGATGGTATTCATCAATAATCAATTGAAATGAAACATGAAAAAATAACAGGATCCCTTACCTAGAGAAGAGCAATAGAAGAACAGTTCCTACCTTGGTAGCTATTAATGGGGATCCGAATAAACAAATAAACAAATATGAATATTTTTCAATTATATTATTGTAAATCAGGCAAGTAAAACTATAGTAAGTAGCATTTGCAGAGCATAATATAATGCAAATAATGCATTTAAATAGTTTTGCCCATTAATTAAGATACACAACCAACCCGAATGCATATTCTACTTTATACGTGTACACCTACTATACAAACGCATGCACTGTATGTTTCTCTACCTGTCAATGCTAGAACAATAGATCTGGGGTAGCAGGTGTGGGAGGTTATATGTACTCTCTGCTCCTCTGGCAGGCATCACAGAGGAGAGCATATAAGACATTGTTTTGTTGTGAAGGGTCCTTTGTTGCCCAGTCAAGACCTTGTGGCGTTTCACCTATTCTCTCATTCTCCCCAGCACAAAGTAAACAATTACCTTTCCATGGACACCTTTGTTCTGTGCCCTGTCTTTAAAATGTCACCACTTTTATTTATTTATTTAACATCTACTGGCCCTGCGATAAGATTTGGCAGAGGATTTCTTTAGCTTCCCATCATTTGTTCAATGTGTAGAGGTGGACGACCAGCAAATGTAGCAGGCCAGCTGTCGGTCGCCATGGCAAAATCAGGTTGAGTCAGCTGGGTTCACAATTCATCTGGTTACAGTATAATGTCATTATGTCTTAAGTTAGTGGGAGCATCTGGCCAGGCGGTATTGGGGAAAGAGTGCAGCACGATGACAGCACTGTGCCAGTAATGGAGCTAGGGCTGTGATTATGTGTGTTTGAAAGTGGAATAAAGTATCATCTTTCTCCAAAAAGCTTCTTATAAAGCCATAGCCACCAGAGGCTTGCAAAGTTCACTTGCAACTCAAACGTGTTGGAAAATATGTTGAAATGTCTATGGTTCAAAAGCGCGAAGGGCTGTGGCCAGCCTAAATGTAAATAGTATGGACATGCAACATGGGCTTCTTTATTTTATATTGATGGTGGATTAGATATGGTGTAGGCCAAAGACAGCATGGGATGTATAAGGAGATACAGTATGACTAAAACTATTTTCACATAGGCTATATATACAGTAGATGCAAATGTTTAGTCAATGGCTAGATTTATTAAAATCCTGATATTTATAAAGTAATTTTGCTGACAGTGAAATGGTTATTATGAATATAACCAATATTTAGAGCCCATTGATCTGCTGCTGATTATCACCGTTGATGAATGTTGACCTTTATCTAATGACATTTCACAATCAATTGCTATGACATTAAAACATCAAAACAATGTGTGTGTGTATGTGTGTGTGCCTTCGGAGGCACATCAGGGACAGCTGGGTGAGGTCAGGCAACCATAACACTGATGGGAATGGGCTGATTGTGGCTCAGCAGCCCTCCCTGCTTATAAATCTTCATCACAGCCTTCCAGAGGCGGATCACAGCGACAGCTCACACCTCACGCCTGCAAGCAAACCTGGCTCCAAAAGAAGACGTACCAGTGTGCCATCTGGTTTTACCAGGGAACAGGTGGGAGCAGGTGCAAAAACACAAATATAAAATAAAACAACCCTTAAACTGAACAGAAAGCAATTTATTTACATTGCAAATGAACACAATGGAATTGTGTAAATAATTTAGTATTCATTATTTGTCTTATGGCAAAATCAATAAATATTTGCACCTATTATTTGATATTGTGTTTGTTTTACATGTACAGTATGCCACCTAAAACAATGCAAACCACATTGGAATGGAAAACATTAAAGTTAAGAAACAATAAAAGTTTTTCAGTGCATGACAAAAACAAGACCCTCTATCATCATGTCCTGTGACAACCATTGCGTTATAATATAATAACTATGTTAAACCTCTTCTCTCCTTGGACGTCAGATGTGATTTTCCAGGCGTTTACACCACCCACACGGCTTGTCTCAGACACATCTGAGAATAGAGAGCAGCTTGCCTTTTTGTAGTCAGGTACTGAACAAATGCTGTGAGAAATTGTGAATAAGATATGTTTGAGCACCACAGAAATAGTATGTTTTCAAAAGTAGCTTCTTTTTGCCTAGTGCCTATTTATCTGCAAGACCATTCATTTAAGGCATGTGCATTTGTAATTTTATACAGTATGTAAAACATGGTGATTAAGATGGAGAAGCATGCATTTGCACAGGTGAAATGAGGTTTGAGTGGCATCACAATATAACTGTAAATACAGAATAAATGAAGCCATAGGTCTTCACGGCACTGCAGATCTCTCGTCCTAAATGTAATGAGAAATAACCACTTGGAGAAATATGGATTCCTTCTAATTCTAATTGGTGCGATGAGTACATTCTGAACTGCACACCTTTAAAGGTTAGACTCATGCAATTACATTACAGATAAAAGGCCATCTGAAAGTCATGTAAATATATGACACCTGGTGAAACTACGATCATTACTTTTTTTAATGTGAGGAGAATGTTTTTCCAGAGATAACACTTCTGTTTGACCAGTTGAAAAGCCAGGGGATTTTAGCTTAATAGAAGCTTTCCTTAGTATCAGATGGTGGGTTCAGCATACTATGGAAAGGATTCAGCAGCTCACAATGGCTGTGCCTGTGCTAGCTCAAGAGGTATATTTCAGCAAATAGCAAATATATATGTGTAGACTAGAGCTAATAAAAAAGGTTTAACAGTCACGATGATACAATTTACATATTACAGATTTTACACATACACAATATCAATAGTAATTGAATGATGACCAATTCTTTTTTTAATTTCTCTAATAAATCAAAGCCAATTTCATTAACTTAATGCTATTCATATAGCCTAAAATGCTAAACCCAATGTAATTTAATGCTAGCACCTAATTATCCTGATTACTGTCAGTTTGTTTGTGTTGCTCATAATACAGTTGGAAAAGGTCGCATTATTCCTCTGTGGCTTTTCGGTACAGCTTTGGAGAAATCACAAGAAATTAGGTATAAGAAGGTTAAACCACCCATCTTCATCTCAACAGCAGGTAATGCTAAATTTCTTAATGTAGGTGGCCATAGTGTGTAGAGTATAGCCAAATTGCTGTGAAAAATATGAATGTTAATGCAATGTCAGAGATTAACTTGGCGGGGGAAGGCTGGGGGTGTCTCAAGTAGAAAAGGATTAAGAATCATTTTTGAAAGGCTTTTCCCCTGCCCTCTGCAGAACCATATCTCAGCCTTCTGTTTCCATGGCTTCTATAGGGGCTGACTTCAGTTGCTTCAGTCAAACCCAATCTCCTCTCTGACCTTCTCTTCCAACAGTTTCTGCTGATTAGCACACGCACAGAAAAACACGCATGTGCACACAAAGACATACAATCATGTAGACAGCTGTGTACTGCACATGCGCACAGGCAAAACACCCACACACACACCCACAGGCAAAAGAGCAAGCGCACATATAATTTAGATTCGGTACGGAGCAGTACTATATATATGTGGTCAATTGTCTCCATTCTTGCTGTGCAACTCCAACTTTGAGTGTATGCCAGGCAGCACAAGGGAAGCCAAAACAAACATGCTTTCCAATCTTATTTCATAGCGGATGTGGGCACTCAATGTTATTGCTCTCGCTCTCTCCCTCTCTCTCCCTCTCTCTCTCTCTCGCTCTCTCTCGCTCTCTCTCTCTCTATCCCTCCAAATGTCACAGATGTCCTCTTGAACGTCCGGCCACAACATCATTGTTGCCGTTCCCGTTGTTTATTAAGATAGCAGAGAAGTCCCTTCCTCCCTCAGCCAAAGGACTTTCATTACACAGTCTGCCTCTCTGTCGCATTTCCATCCATCTGTTGGCCATCTTTCTTCCGCTCTCTCTTTCCCTATGTTTCCTTGTGTGTGTGTGTCCCTACAGTGTGTTCCTTCCGAGTGTTCCCCTCCCCGAGGTGTGGGGTGATAGGAGCAGCCTGTATGTATAAAACTGTTTTGATTCATATTCAACAGAGATGTTTTCTTTAATATGTACAGTATCACGGCAGCCAGGCAGGAGGGCTGTCCTGCTGTCAGACACTAAACAAAGAATACGGAGGCAAGGCTGTACTGTAGCAGGTGATACACGGGGACTCTCTTCATACGTTTAGTGAGAGTCTTCTTCCACCCGAGTGGGATGCAGGCATGGCGTTTTAGTTGTATCCTATGGGCCAAGCCATATGGTCACCCTCCCGTCACGAACGGGAGCTGTGCCAACGCTAGCGTCTTTGTCAACACCTTGCATCCCATATTTTCGGAGATGTACAGAAGCCACACTGTATTCACTGTGGAGGACCCTCCCATGCAGGTCGTAGAAAATGTTTCTGGTGCTGGGGGTGTTGTAATGCTTTAAATCAAATTTGGAATGACTTTAGTGTGTTGTAGTGAGCTGTTATTTTGTGATAATAGCACTCAAATGTTAAACGGTCAACCAGGGTTAAAACAGATGAGCAAGATCTTTTAAAGGGTTACGGTTCACACATTTTCAAAACACTGCCGCACATTCAGCAGTGTTGCACATTCATAAGATACACTCTGTAACTATTTGCTAATTACCTGGCTGAGATTTAAGGACTAGAAATGACAACATATAATATGACAATATACAATATATAATATATAGTTAGTTTCAAAGCATCTTTAAATATAACACTCAGGTATGACACACTGCACATTTATAAAAAACACATTATAGGTCTTTTGCATTAGCTCCCGCTCGAGATATCACAAATGAACATCTGATACATCATTCAAATATGGAAGAAAATGGTGGCTATCAGGTAGCATATGACAGCTGAGAGATGCTGCGTGTGAGTGGCAGATACAGTAAATGGAGTTGAGACTGTGTATGTGTGTGTGTGTGTGTGTGTGGGATCTAGCAGCATGCTGGTGGTCTGGGGTTGTGAGGTCTTATCTACACTGTCATTACTGCCTCCATGCACTCTTGGAAGCACTCTCTCTCACACAGACACACACACACACACACACACACACACACACACACACACACACACACACACACACACCGGATAGAACTGAGAGAGATGTGAAAGCCAGATGAACAGTGTAATACAGACAGACAGGCAGATAAATAGATAAATGAACGAGGTTCAACAATAATGGGAAATATTTAATTAATTCTAAATGTGTCTTTATGTGTAGGAGTAGCATGCTGTTGAGGTACATTTTCACAAGCCTTCTTGTTCTGGATTCTCGCATCTCTCCAGCCAAGTGAAACTACACCCATACATCTTGGGGCTGTGACATATCGATTGTGAGCCAAAGGAGAGGCTATCATCTTATCTTTTGTTGTTGTCTACTCTGGTCAGAAAAAGAGCACAGGGGCCAATTGTTGCACAACACCTCATTAAAGATTCATGTTGGGCTTCAATGCATGCTTTTATATTCTAATGAAATGTGTGTCTGGTCATAATTGAGAGGCTTCGGCTTGGCGTTTACAAGCTGATTATGCATCAAACCACTGGAGAGTTGGCGGTATTTATCCAGGACATCGCGCTGTTGTTAGAGAATAAGCAGAAAATGACTGAGCAGGAAAACAATGAGAAACAGAGACATAGTTCTCTTTCAAATATGTACACACACACAAAGCTACTATCGATGACTACCACTGTACCGCAGCTTTTTCTCCTTTGATACAAATCCCACAAGATCCCTCTGACTAGCAGGCCTGTGGTTTAGGCCTCGTCTGTCTCCTCACTGGGCAGGTGCCCTGACCGTCGAGCCCTGCAACCTCTTCCACCTGTCAGGTGTCCTTAAATGGTGGCATGGCAGAGGGCAGGTGGATGGGGGCTGGACATTGGACATTGGACAAGCTGTCAGGAGATCCTCTTCCCCCGCCTCACTGTGCCAGCCAGTTCATTTCCCAGACTCTCGTCTCGTCCGCTGGGCTCAGCCAAGCCTCGCAGCAGGTGCCTCGCACCGCACAACAAGAGTTCCGCCACAGTCACTATACTGGGGCGGTGCTGTCGCGCTTTGCTTTTAAAGCAACTGGAGGAAGTCGCTCTACAAAGAGCTGGTTTGATTAAAACAACTATAATAATGATTGCTCACTACCCGTAGTCGGAATTGCTCATTATATAATTTACAAAGCCCTTCAGATAGAATATTATAAACAAGATTAAAACATTTTTGAAAATAATTCCGCAAGTAGGTATTTGTTGCTGACATTGTTTCTCCAACAGATATGTCTAACATGTCTACAAATCTGATTAGAGGCTCTACTGGTAGTATGTGTTCTCAAGTTGTTCCAGTTTGCAACATTTGTCAGTGTGGAATTTAAACAGTGTACAGTATTTACATTTTGGATTAAAATGTGAAATAGAGTATATTCTACATGAACAAACTGGAGTGTCTTGAGAATGCTTACAGCACAGCACAGTTCAGGAGATCAGCGTTGTAGCAATCTAAGGATGTTTGTTTTTGAGAAACATTTTAGTGCACCGCAGATGAGTACAATTGTGAGTTGCCAGTCTAGCACCTACCCCGAACGAGGGAATAATTCATGGCTAACGTCACCGGGAGGGCTCAATATTGAGGCAAGTAATCATTAGCTGTTTGCATTCTAATAAGATTGTGTCAACATATTTTGTCTTGTTTTGAATTGCATATCTTGCAAAGGCTAATATCCCTAATTGTTGTGGGGCTGGTAAACTAATCTGTTGTCTTATCAAAGAGAGAGAGATACAATGTGGAGGGCATTAAGGGCTGACCGGAGGTCTTCCAAGTCAACAGCAGCAGACCAAGAGAATTACTATAGGGCACTTTGTCAAATTGTTATTTGGTTTGACTGCTTATATTACCCCCTGAAATTATGAATTATAAATGCAATTAAGAATACTTTCAACCTTAGAGCTGCAGGTGCTGCATCAAGAAATGCGAAAGCAATCTAACTGAACTCAACTAGGCCACAGACATGTATAATTACTGTAAGCTAGTCTCTCACAAGTAACTTGTGAGAGCATTGAACTAGTGTTAGATCATCCTTATCTTTCAAGCTACAAACCAACCATGTTGGTGCTTACAAAACTCAGTCCTGCAGTATAAAATACTGTAACAACTAACACGTCTCTATATCTAATTGTTTCATTGTATAATTGAATACAGTAAGCATCCACTGTGCAAGGTAAAGTACGTGCATACAGCTCTTCCACCATTTTCTTGCAAAGCCAATCTCTACATATCTGTCTGATAAATACAACGCTAATTGCTGTGTTACTACGGCTATGCTAATGTTTCTCTCCTGATTATGTGGTGACAACGTGTGAGACAGAGGTGATGTTCTCGCCATGACAACACCATCATTACTTCCTAGCCTCCCTTCTACCTCACAATGTGTGAATAGCAAGATTGTGCTAGCAACAGATAGATTGAGAGAAATTGCATCTAAAGAAAAGCAGAAGGCAGTCTAGTGGGACACATCCTATTTAACATGAACTGTGTCCTGCTAGTACAATTCAACATTAAGCAATATGTCCTGATATTAGCCACATATTGAAACCAATACCTGGCCTTTTTTCTTATTATGCCATGTTTGTCTCAACATTATTATAATTTCACTCATTTGTTCAAATTCAATTTACTGGCTGATAATTAAAGTACATGGAATAATGTGAAAATAGCAAAGGAAAGTATCAAGTAAATCAATAGCCGATAAGTCTGGTATAATAATAGATTTTTCTTATTGACCATAACTTACAAAAAGACCAGTATCTTTTATTATGTTTTCCTTTTAATAACAATCATCAGTCCAGCCAATGACTGATAGCATTTACAGTACCTTCAAAGACAAAACCCCAAGCTACAGAAGTGACTTAATGTTATTGATTGTAGGCAGGCACTGTGTTTATTCCGACTTTCATAATCAGACTGCATCGTGAAAAGTCTTACTATAGATCTTAAAAGTATCTTATATGTTATGTTATTATGCTGATTGACCAAAGTATAGTAGAAGGATAAGCTCCATAATAGGACGACAATTTCTTAGGACAGTTCTATGAAATCCAAGGTAAGACCTACGGTATGTTTACAGGTTACTGGGTAGTTCTAGAAACATTGTAAGTAATATTGTTTTTGTAGCTTATTTAGACAATACGAAAAACTAAATTATGCTGGCCTTTTTCTCTTCTGTTTGCTTGTTCCTCTTTCTGGTTACCAAGGTAACATCTCTAGTGGCTTGCGGAGAAGGCTACTGCTGTTTAATCAGCCGGCCAAATAGAAAAAATACAAGTGTGTTTCATAAGCAAACTCTTTCTGATAATATACTATGTCGTTCAACTAATAAAATTCATTTAACATTAAATAAAAACATCGATATTGTGACAGTAGTTGCATTATAATTACATTGCTAGGATATTCACTTGTTGTTGATATTTTATTCCTTTAAATAAAATCACAGAAAATATAATTATCTATAGTACCAGCACAATATAAGTAATCACATTTAAATGGATTATTTCAAATATATCATAAAAACACAAAACAGAATGTGACAATTAATGTATAGGCTGTAGTTCAAACAGCCACTGAGAACCCATCATGATAAGATGAACAGTAGCAACACCTGCATTATACTGTACATGTAGGGCAAATAGTGCATTTCATGTATAGCCTCAGTACTCTCCTGCAGAGAAGACTTAACAAGGCCATATCCTTGGTTCATTAAATGGGAAATATCAGATACCATGCATTCAGCCAAACTGCATTCTCATCAGTGATGAGACGATGACATACAAAGTGATCATCAAATATAATAATGAGTCTGTAAAAACTCATATACTATGCTATACTATACTATACTATACTATATACTTTACTGTTTTTTTGGTCAGTTTCTAAATGGTATAATGGTAAATGGACTGCATGACATTGATTTTATTAGCAGTATTGTTAACAAGTTAAATCAACATAGCCAGGGGGAAAACATATAAATGCATGTATTTGTATGAATTAATGAAAATTAAATTGAAAGGAAGAATGACTGTCAGGATAATATAAGAATATAAGAATAGTTAATATAAGAAAATCCTGCTCTTAAACAAACAAAAAAACATTCATACTTGCATTGCCATTAAATGTAATACAGCATAACAGCATACACAATCAGTGGAAGTAAGGCCGTTGAATACTTCATCATCACATGGCATGCCTGTCCCTTTAAGTGAGAGATTGACCATTTGATATTCAAGTAGGTTCCACACTGGGCTGCAATCGGCCAATCGCGAATCCAGTCCTCTCCTATTGGAGAATGCCGTGTACAGTGCAGTGAGAGTCTCTCTCTCTATCTCTCTTTCTCTCTCTCGCTCTCTCTCTCTCTCTCTCCCTCTCTCTCTCTCCTCTGCGCTCTTTCCATTCAACCTCTGTAGTCAGCAGAACAAGTGTCACAGCGGAGCACGCAGCATCCACAGTGAGCGCAGCCTGCAGACGACTCGGCTCCGTGCGGGATAGCGAGGCAGAAACACCCGGGGGAAGTGTAGGAGAAGGCAGATGGCAGTCTGGCAGAGTAAGACAGAGACACTGAGGTATAATTAGAAGGGGGAAAAGGAGAATAACAGGATGAAGAAAGAGTGAGCGCAGTGGATTTCCCGAGGACCACTGCAGCTGTCTTAAATCTGGGGCTGTCACGCCAGTCCCCAGAGCAAAACGTGAGCAGGAGGGGAGAAATAGAAGAAGATCTCGCCACACTGGACCAAGCAAGGATGGGAGCGCCAGGAGCCTCTCTCTTGGCAGGTCAAACTTCAAACAAGTGACTTTGAGTCAAGCACTTTGTGAGGACTAAGGGAGTGAGGGGACCAAATCTGACTCCTCGATAAGGATCTTCCACTAAAGTGTCTCAAAAGTACCCCCCCCCCCCTCCCTCTACACTTGCCTGGTCTCGGTGAATGTCTTCTCTGCAAGTCTTCCTACTGCTCGGCAGTTGAACATACTCATGGTCGATGCCAAAGGAAGGAACATGAAATGTCTGACGTTCTTCTTAATGCTTCCAGAGTCAGTGAAGGGCAAGTCAAGTAAGAGCTCAAAGAAGGGCAACGCCAGCGGTAGCGCCAAGTTGCCGCCTGTTTGCTACGAGATCATCACGCTCAAGAGTAAGAAGAAGAAGAAGATGGCAGCAGATATTTTCCCCACCAAGAAGCCGGCCTCGGCCACCACAGTGCAACAGTATCAGCAGCAGAACCTCAACAACAACAACACCATACAAAACTGTAACTGGCAGGGCCTCTATTCTACTATCAGAGAAAGGTAGGTTCTGCCGGTTATCCTCTTCAACAGCTTGGAAATAATAGTAGAAATTGAACTTCAATTACCACAGTGTGACACATTTGACAATGAGTCATTACAATATATTGATAGCTTTAGTGCCTACAGAATACTGTAGGGACCAAGGTATTAATAATGCATGTTTGTTAACAGCAATGTAAACATATGAGGATGGAAGTGAGGAGGAAGTATGCAGTGTAGTGTTTTTGTCCTGCAATATCCTCCTGCCCTGCCCTGAATCTGCAGGGGGCGGGGGTATCTGTGTTAACACCGACTCTGGTCCGGAGAACACCATTGCTCTGACATAAACACAGAGTGGACAAACCAAGGGTGTGTTTGATATATGCTAAAAGCTAAATATTTGCATTGGCCATTCTGTAAAAGACACCAGCTTGCCAGAGCAAACATGTGCTTTTAGACCTGGCTTTGTTTTTTCTCTACAACATCATGGGGCTGTTTGCCTACCCAAATATGTTCCACTGTGCTCAATAACACACAGTATTGTCCTATTACTTCAAAGTTGGTTTTTCCCCACTGATCTTATTTTGTCATTGTGCTTGCTTGACTACTGTAAATGTCTATAACTATAGTTGAAGTCAGTACTTAGGAGGGGAAATTAAATGTTGGAAGGTAATGGACTCAATTTGTTTAACAACTAAAACAAGATTTATCTGCTAAATTAAGCCTTTAGTCTTTTGGATTTAAATGTTTCTGCTATCACCTACAAATTGCTTTATATAAGAGTTGTCTAGCAGGCTGTATCCTCACAGAAGGATAGGTTAAGTTAAAGTTATACTTAAGTTACGTTAGACTTAATGTTAGATATAGATTCAGTTAGTTACATTAGGATTATGTTATAGTTAGTTAAATTGAGTTAAAGGTATAGTAAGCAAGTTCAAGATATCTACAATAATATTTCAACAACTTTTTCAAAAAATGTCTGCTATAGCTTAGCATTCTTGGTGCATGCTGAAAAAATAATGTGGTACTTCTACACAGCCCTGGCTCCGTAAATAGGAACATAAACAAAGTGGAGCAGACCACACATAACAACAATGCCCTAGCCTTCCCAATATGTTTACAATGTGTAAAGCCCAGCTTCTGAGGGAGCACCCTTAAAGGTAGCTATTGCAAGCTAAATGTACGTAAGCTATTACACTTTTTTGACAAAGTCAACAAATATCTCCTCACATTTCGCTATTTTACCGTTCTCTGTGCGTGTTTAAAAAATAATCTGATTCTTCTATACATCTCTGGCCCCGTAAATAGTAACATAAACAAAGTGACGAACACCGCTCATATCAACAAAACCATAGCACTACGCTAAGCAAAATGCATTGCTTCAATGCATTTTGATGTGTGAGGCGCAGAGGGCCGTTAGCGATACTGTTTTGATTTGAGCTCGAAGTTAGCAAGTATGTGTTGTTTTAATTGAGTTCAAATATATCAACAAGCTTTCTTCAGAATGCATTACTATACAATTAAATTAAGTTGGACTTACGTTAGAGTAGGTCAAATTAAAGTAAAAGTGTGTTCATCCTTTCTTCTCTTGTGATTCCATCCCCACATAGGAACTCTGTTATGTTCAACAATGAGCTGATGGCTGATGTTCACTTCGTGGTAGGTCAAACTGGCGGGACCCAGCGCCTCCCTGGACACAGGGTAAGACTTTCTCCCGCCTATTCCCCATACATGGGAGGACATTAACAAGCAAGTAGCACAGCCAGACGATTGTTTTGGTGTTAACATATCAGCAAAATCAGCTTCCTCTCTGCTATGGAGCCGAGCTCTTCACTCACTTCCGCGCCATGTGTCTCTCCACAACGCTCTTCAATTATTTATGTAAATGAGTCTGAAGGATGAAGAGCCTGACTGAATGGAGGAGGAAGGGCTGTCCTCTTGCGCAGTTAATTCACACAAAAATGATCTCCTTTGTCTCTCCTTTGCTCATTTTTTCTTCTCCAGGCCCAATTCTGCAATTACTCAACTTTTAATCAAATGTGCCTAGCACAGTCAGAATGATAAATATGCTTATGAATAGAATGTGTTAGACAAGGGATGCGCCATTCTTTACACATTTTGTCCTCATTTATTTGATTTGATTTAGAGATTTTGGCAGTATCAGTAGCTATGATAATCATCCGTCTAGGCCCATATTTTTGCATTTGTTTAATCCAACTGTAACTTGCAGGTCTGTAGATGTTCTTTTACAGCTGTGCTGATTTCATTGTGTGAAATTCCTCTCTATGAACCCTCTGTATATACTGTACCAGATGTTCATAAATTATTGGTCCATGTGTCCATAGGCCATGTACGACATCCAGTAGGTCATTATCATTACCACTTTATTTCATATTGAATATATGTCAAGTGATTTAGCAACCGCAATTTCACTAGGCAGGCCGTTCCCAAAACACACTCATTTCAACTATGCGAAATTCACCTTTTTACTCATTATAAGAGAGACAAATAAATTAGTCTATGATTGGTTGCTGCAGTGCACTATGCATATTTATAGAAAGCCGTTAAGAAAGAACATTGTGGATGATTTGACTGCACTACGCCAAGGCTGTATGCCAATGGAGAATGATGTTGTTCTGCTTAGCAATCTTTATAGTAGCCATTTGGCAGAGGCTCATACTGTATATGCATTATGATTTCATTTATCAAGTTGTGTCTCCTGCTGATAGAAGACAGTGAAAAGGTGTCAACGACTTTGTTTTTTATTCATATGGCTTACACTAAAATCATATAAAAATGCACTGAATTTCAACTGAGCCAGGTTGTTAGGTTTCTATTTACTTATTTCACTGGACTTTATTCAGTTAATTTATTTTCAAACTAACCAATTCTATACACACACACACACACACACACACACACACACACACACACACAAAGCAAATGTTTTTCCTCCTGAAATGTTCCATGTTTTGCAACCCATGCAAGTTATTTTCCCATTTGGGCTAACTGTGGTCAATCATTTGTTGAGACCAAATCTAAAACACATGATGAAAAAAAAAACAGATACATTGATAAAATACTACATAATACATTAAGAATGTCCTTTTAATGTCCGTAATGTGACAAGGAACACATGTCAGGGTGTTGACATATTTTCTGGTTGTGATGAATCACCAGAACTCACAATTTAATTTTTGAAGAAGATTTTAGTTCCAACCTATTTCCACAATTTGGAGACATGGGGAAATGTTAATGTCTAAGATGGCCAGAATTCCCCATTAACAGCCATGTATTGATTATGTACGGAGACTGTGTTTGTGATAATTGAGATTGTGTGTTGGTGTCTCCCCTCCCAACAGTATGTTTTGGCCGTGGGCAGTTCGGTATTCCATGCCATGTTTTACGGTGAGCTGGCTGAAAACAAGGATGAAATCCGCATCCCAGATGTAGAGCCAGCAGCCTTCCTGGCCATGCTGAAGTAAGGATCTAACCCCCTAAGCATGCTCCTCCCTATGTTTTCATGTTAGCGCACCATACGTTACATGTACTGCAACAGGATCTCTAGTTTCACACTGACCTAAGAAAGTCACGCTGATCTCCAACAAGTCAATATAATCTTGTATTTTTATACAATTAGGGATGAAATTATGTTTATTATGAATCTCTCCTTATCGCTGCTTCACTTTGAAATGTAATAATATGTATCAATAAGTATAAGTGCCCTGTTATAAATGTAAAGGTCAATGACTGTACTGCAAAGGATAGGCTGGCACGCAGAAAACAGCCAGTGTGCCGTTTCAATTGATCGTCACCGAGAGATAATGAAGCCCATTTCCTTTTATTCCTATCCCGTTTTCCTCCATGCTCCCTATTTGTTCTTGCCCTGTTCTCTGCACCCTCCCTGCTGTTACACTACCACTTCTATTTCCCAATTTTGTGTTTCTCGTCCCCAAGTGCAATCTAAGTGCCAGTGTGTAGGAGGAATACAATGTTCTAGGGGGTTCTGTTCACTTTGTTCATACTGCTACAGCCATCCCACTGATCCCGGCATCGACAATATTTGGTATTTTCATTAATTTCCAACAGTGTTGTATTCTGAGTTTCATTTCAAAGTCAGTGTGTATGGTATACTGCAACGATGACATGATGTATGATGCACATTACTGTTCCTTTGTGGACATTTGGCTCTGTGTTGCTGATTTCAAAATGAATCGCAAACAGACATTCCACGAGAAACACATTGTACATTCAGACATGCTTTGTCTGAATTTGACCAAGCCATTACTCACATCATATACAAACATCTGTAAAGTATCCATTTAAGCCTCATTTTGTGTGAAGCGATCCCTCTATGTTTTTTTGTCAAATTTACAGAATATATCTTTGCGGTCTGCTAGCTGCCCATTCTGTGTGTGCGTGCATGCAGAAAAAAAGAATCAGATGATTCTACACTGCCCTGGCTCCATAAATAGCAACACAAACAAAGTGGTTGTGACCATAGCACGACAAGAACATCCTCACCTTCGCAAAGTGTTTGCAATGTGTGGTGCAGAACTTCTGAGGGAGAGTTGTTTTGTTTTGATCGAGTTCAAATAACAAACTTTCTCCAGAATGACTAACTTATTTAACTACAGTACACTACTAAATAAAACTACAGTACACATCTAAATAAAACAAATGTTTATTCCCAACAGGTACATCTACTGTGACGAGATTGACCTTAGTGCCGATACAGTATTGGCCACTCTTTACGCTGCCAAGAAGTACATTGTACCCCACCTGGCGCGTGCCTGTGTCAACTTCCTGGAGACCAGCCTCAGTGCCAAGAACGCCTGCGTGCTCTTGTCTCAGAGCTGCTTGTTCGAGGAGCCCGAGCTGACACAGCGCTGCTGGGAGGTGATCGATGCGCAGGCAGAGCTGGCGCTACGCTCCGAGGGCTTCTGCGACATCGACCCCCAGACCCTGGAGAGCATCCTGCAGCGAGAGACGCTCAATGCCAAGGAGATTGTGGTGTTCGACGCAGCGCTGAGCTGGGCCGAGGCCGAGTGCCAGAGGCGTGAGCTTACACTGTCCATCGACAACAAGCGCAAGGTGCTGGGCAAGGCCGTTTATTTAATCCGCATCCCGGCGATGGCGCTGGACGACTTCGCCAACGGCGCGGCCCAGTCAGGCGTCCTGACGCTGACGGAGACCAACGACATCTTTCTGTGGTATACGGCGGCCAAGAAGCCCGACCTGCAGTTTGTCAGCCAGCCCAGGACGGGGCTGGCTCCGCAGCGCTGCCACAGGTTCCAGTCCTGCGCCTACCGGAGCAACCAGTGGCGCTACCGGGGCCGCTGTGACAGCATCCAGTTCGCCGTGGATAAACGCGTGTTTATCGCCGGGTTCGGCCTTTATGGATCTAGCTGCGGTTCGGCCGAGTACAGCGCCAAGATTGAGCTCAAGCGCCAGGGTGTTCTCCTGGGGCAGAACGTCAGCAAGTACTTCTCGGACGGCTCCAGCAACACCTTCCCAGTGTGGTTTGAGTATCCGGTCCAGATCGAGCCTGACACGTTCTACACAGCCAGCGTGGTTCTGGATGGGAGCGAGCTCAGCTACTTTGGACAGGAGGGTGTGACGGAGGTGCAGTGTGGAAAAGTGACGTTCCAATTCCAGTGTTCCTCGGACAGTACCAACGGGACTGGGGTGCAGGGGGGTCAGATACCCGAACTGATCTTCTACGCTTGACATGCCTGTTGGTTTTCACCTACCTTATTGACTCTAAAGTGATCACATTGTACATAGTGTTAATGTGTGTTTATATGTACTGTATTTCTGTCACTCTTGTGCAAAAACACTTATTAAGAGATTAAAGGCCATGTGTAATTTCAAGAAAGAAAACAAAAGCATTATTGCCACTACATGTGCACGAATATATGTAAAATATGTATATGTGAAATGTATATAATGCCACATCTTATATGAATAATATCCTATGTTTATTATTTTTATGCTTGAATGTGATGCACATATAGCAGCAATATGTGACAAACTCTATTACTGCACATCAGAAATCACTCCTCACCATCAGTGTTATTATAGTGAAACTGAGAAGTATTATGTGAGACTAAAAGAAACAAAATACAATTTCATCACAGAATAACACTCACAAACAGCAGTTGCCCTAATGTAATGTGTAAAACCCATTAGACATGTTTGGTTTTTTTATTTGAGCAGTTATGATTAAATCTCTGCCTGGCATTGTTATACTTTGGAAAATAGCATTGGGGCACCTAGAGAGGGCTTGACGGGTCTTAGACAAGGGAGCACTTGACATAATGAGACAAATCCCATCTTTCTGTAGCATGCTTCCCTGCGCACACACACCTTAATGAGCTGTTTGATTCCGTTAGATTAGTGTCATTATGTTTACGTTGGACAATATTCATCTTACAGTGATTATTACTGTAGCCATAGCCGTAGCCATGGTGTTTTTTTATATCTGTTTGCATTATGGTGCTTTTACAGTTGCATGGGCAGAAGAATGCTATCCATGTATTACTTATCTTTGAACTTCCTTTATTTACAGCATTGGGATCAATGGTTTATTTAGTGTTGGAGAATGCTTATTTAGTGTGTGCACCCAGGGGGTCGCTGGGCATGCCCTGCCAATGTGAACAATACCTGCTGAAGCATATACTGTACTGTACTGTATACGCTCAACAATTGCACTGACCCTAGCTATTGATTTGTTGTTTTGTTAATTTGTAATGAGGCAGCTTTTAATTTGCTTTTTTAATGTGCTACTGAGTCATTCTTTTTTTTAACGTGAAAGACGACATTCCAGAGGCTGGTCTCTGAAAAGGGTGACAGTGAATGGGCAAACATTTGTATTCTGTGTTCATGTGCTTCAGTGCTGAGAGACCTATGAATGTGTACAATTGGTAAGGATGCAAATAAATCAAACAAGTGGAGATTTTGCGTGTGTGTCCCATCTCTGAATCCTTGACAAGTACAGTATGTGAACTGACAATAGCACTTACAAAATACCACTATACCACTTACAAAAACCAACAAGCTTCATGTCAGTTCACGTGTGAAGTTAAATGAGAGAAAGATTTTTATTATTGATGATTTACCTACAAAACTACTTGCATCAGTTGACTATTAAAATGTTTTTTACACTGCATGTGCAATAGCACCCTGACTTGAGCATCTCA
This sequence comes from Forbesichthys papilliferus, assembly GCA_025399855.1. NCBI lineage: Eukaryota > Metazoa > Chordata > Actinopteri > Percopsiformes > Amblyopsidae > Forbesichthys > Forbesichthys papilliferus. The sequence goes on along the minus strand of JAODOY010007868.1, from coordinate 2,444 downwards.
TAAGTGTAGGCTGCTGTAGCCTATAGCATAGTTAGTACACACAACCTCTTTAAAATATCTTGCCACATTAATTCTCACTGACCTGGAGTTTATGGTAATATTATTTTCCCTTAAAGAAAAAGACTACTCTAAATCAACTCCAATTTAATCTCAAGGATACTAATAAACTACGGTTAGTGGTGTATATTTCAATGGCATGTAATTTTAGTCCAAATGAAAATTGAAACAATGAAATATCATAGATTACAAAAACAGTATGTATTCATATGTGCCTTTTTCTGTATGTACTCTGGGACAATTTGGGATAATAGTAAATACAGACACATCATAACTCTCTGATCAGGCATATATAATCACTCCTTGATTACTCGTCCACTCCATAACACGCACACCAAGTGTGACATAACCAGCGAGCATGAAGGCTCTGATGAATCGTGCTCAATGTTTTGGGACCAGGCTCTTCGGTGTGATTTTTCATGATTGTGGCGCTAATGTTGTAAGCAAGATCATTAATTGCACTGGTGGTGGCAGGGGAATACAGTGTGCTCACAGTCAGCAGAAGGCCACTTTCATAAAGTGTCACCGCATTCATTCCCTCTCTCCACCCAGTAAATACTATACAGTTAATCTATTGCTCCAACAGCAGTTCACCCAGCCAGGTAAAAAACGAAAGAAATGACAGAAAGAAAGAAAGAAAGAAAGAAAGGACAACCCTAGGCAGCGTCTTACCTATAACTGCCATTGAAGCCTGTGAAGTCAAAAAGAAACTGCTCGGCGAAGACATTTAAAAACACTTTCTTCCAGCTGTATTTGTGGTTGCGAATCAATCATTTCACAGGTGTCTATATCTGAGAAGGTATTGATCTTCCACTGTTTTGGAGCGCTGGTCAAGGTCAGCTCAGAGGGGTAAGTGCTGTACACAGCTCACAGTAGCTCCGCTATGAAGGGGAAAGGAGGGCTGCTTCTTGCGGAACAAATTCCTGCAAACTGCCGGATCAATGAGCAGACACCAATCAGCAAATTTGTTGCCGACTGTAATTAATTGCTATTGAAAAGTAACCGTTTATCTACACAAACGCGCACGCACACGCGCACACGCGCACACATACACAAAACAGCATCTTAAATCTGTCCCAGACTCATTTGATGATTAGACTATACCTGGTAGAATTGTTGTTATTTATCAACATCCACAACAGGGAGAGCACGCTGATTTATTTTAAACAGTCCTATTTGACATTTCTATGAATTAAACGCAATCAAATCTAATGGGGCTTTGAATTAAATGCATGGTTAAGCATCCAATAGGAATTGGATTGCCTGTCAAGGGATGCAAACATGAATGGAATCCATGCCTTTTTGTTGATGGAAACAACAAGCTGAGCATTTGTCCCACAGAATAATATGGAGGATAGAATGACATTCCTGGACGTGTCCTGCTTGTTTACCTATTATGTCTCGTGCACATTGTATCACAGAAATCCACTATACACAAATCAAAGCATCTGCATAGGAAAGGAGATCCTCTATTTTAGACTCTGCATATTGCTGATGATAAAGTCAGCATGAGCATAACCGTGTACGGCAAAACACAGGCAATCTAAGAGTTAGTAGTCCGTGATAGAGATTGGGCGCTAATAACCCAAGGATGTCTTATCAAGGGTTTAATTACTGTTCAATGGGAATTAAAGATGAAAAAGATTTGGTCTGACTTGGGAGAAGGCTGGGGATTACCACTGTTCAGCATGCTTAATTCTGTCTGAGATCGATTGTTCCAGGGGCCAATTCATCTGATGGTGTGAGAACAGAACCAGGTCATCCTCACGGCATAGGAGGAGAGACGTTCCTCTTTTCTTAGCTTACGGTTCTTTTGTTACGCCAGCAAAGCTTTTGCCACCCTTGTAGGTGGGATATATTAATCCCGCATTGGGATGAAACAGTGGAGAAATATCTGGTGAAATGTTCCAGTTCAAAAGCACAGCGGCTCACAATCAATGGGTCACTCTCCCTTCTTCCACTCACGTTCGGCTGTTTGACCCCGCAGATAAGTAGGTTGTACTCTACAGGTCATCAAACCCTCTTCTTTTTTTAATACAAAACATAACATCAACAACTTAAACCCCTGTGCATCACAGTCTCATTTAGCTCAATTGCTGCCGGCGTATAAGGGCGATAGATGGAGAGGCTGGGCAGCTCCACAGACCAGGTGGGGGAGAGTGGACAGTAAGGCCGCCGCGGTCAGCCTGGTGGAGGAGACGGCAATTCCGGGGGGATTCGGCGTTCCGACGAGACTTTGTGTTTTTAGGCCTTCACTCCTTCTTCTCGTGCTGGCCTTGCTTCTCCAGCTCCGCACCCATTAGCTGCCGCATAGTATTGTAGTGGCTGTTCAGCCACTGCACCTGTAGCACAGGGAAACAAAACAAACAACCACACACAAAACAACC
>JAODOY010007867.1:0-56015 GCA_025399855.1 Forbesichthys papilliferus | reverse complement strand
CCATCTAAATGGACCTGTCCTAGACTAATTACAAAATTATAATTTGCAAATAATCCTTGCCATTTTTAATAAAGCCGCTTGTAAAACATGGCCCGGGTTTTACCATTTCAATACATTGTCGGTGATTTTCCAAATCATCCTGGCACGCAGAGCTTAGAGTCTGTCGAAAGTAAGGTAATCGCACAGCAAAACAGAAACTTTCCGAACCCATTGCTGTGAATGTTATTAAAGAGAACATGTGCCGTGTCACAGTGGGGTTGCAAACCCCAGTCCCAAACCCAAAGCACACTCAAATCACGTTGAGAGAAATGACTCGTCCAACTGGAGGTAATGTGAGGAGGTGGTCCTTCATTCGTGTGTGTGGCCGTAGCTGGGCTCAAAGGGCTACATGAACAAACCTGCAGCAGACTTGACTGCTGTGTGGGGATCTGAGGGCTCACCTTGAGGTCCGACACGTCTTTGTAGCACTTCTCTGAGCGGGTGTGGTCAGACAGCTGAACATTCCAGAAGCAAGGAAGCTGGTGCACCAGGAAGGGGTTCTGTTTGATCACAGCGTTGAAGATGTCCTACACACACACAAACACATACACACACACACACACACACACTAAGTCATGAGTTCGGCCTTGCGCTGCATAATGTAGTGAGATTTAACATAAGGTCATTGTGGACAAAAATGGTTGATTCTGGAACTCACTAAAAACTAAAAACACCCCTTCCATCAATGCCATAGGTAGCTCTGCCCATAACATTGGAAACCCATTGCAAGTCTACAATAGTGTTGTGTGATCTGTTCTAATGTGTGTTCCCATTTACAGAGCCTGGGCTGTGTAGAAACACCGGAATATTCTTTCAGCACAGACACGGAACGGGTAGCCAGTTGACCATCTGTGTCCACTGGCTTTAAATTTGCTGTGTATTAGCTTGCTGAGTATTAGCTTAACATCATGGACTGTATCTTTAAAGTACAATAAGGTATGGCACTGATAGGAAAATACGTTCTGATTCAGCCCTTTCTATTTTCTTACAGGCTCTGCTCATATCTACTGTACTGACATTTGAGGTTATTGAGGGTTTGCGGTTCTTTTCACATGTATTATTTAACTGCAGACTGTGTCAAACTGAATATACCACACCTCTTCGGGGAACAAAGTTTCCCTGCTTCTCAGGGACACCGGGATATTATTTGACTTTTATATCTTGTGGGTGGGTTCACGGAACAAGGGGCTTCGAGTAAGTCTCCGGTGTCCAAATGGGAGACATAAAAACCTCTTATAGCCACATAATGAACGCGGCGATAAAGAGGGTTGGTTGACAGCCCGTTTGTGGGGGCAAATCCAGCAGAAGGCAGATGGAATGGCAAAACCACTTCTGGAGTGCCGTTCGTTTTCCAAAACGCCGTACCACGCGGGACTATATTTAATGGAGGTTTCATTAAAATCTCGTAAAGCGCGCCTCCCCGGTTTGCACGAGCGCTAAACAGCCCTTCAGAAAACAGAGGGTGCAGCGCGCTCGCTGGGGATTCATTACCGTATGTGGCATTACAGTGACACGACCCAAAATCAGGAAGAGAGCCGCTTACGACCTTGAGGCGCGTGACGGCCGTGCACGTCCGCGCACGTGGGTACCTGATCAGCCAAGGAGGTGGAGAGCATGCTCATTAGTTCTCGTTCTGCCGTCAGCCTCCACATCTGCTCCCATCTGAGCTTCCGTAGGCGATCCAAGAGGAGCAAGATCACACCTGTATGCGCACGCATGCACGCACACACACACAGAGAAACATGCACGGACAGACGCATGCACACACACACACACACACACGAGAAACACGCACACACAGGAACACAGATTTCAGTAATTTTTAAATGAAAACACAGCCTGCTATCAGTGCGCCTGCTGGATGTAAGGTGATAAATCCCTCTAAGGATAATACAGTACGGTAACCTTGACGTTCGTGATAAAGCTGTTGGCTGAAGAATAATGCAAGGAACCTCTCAAACACATGCTCAGAAACGATGGTGAAACAAATGCTAAATCCCTCTATGGGAAAAGGGCGAGATACTCCTAAATTGGTGGCAACAGCTGTTTGCCAACTTTATCCCCAAAAAGAATACGAAAAAAAAGTTTCCTTATTTTTGCGCGGCCCGAGTTTTCTCAGCAAAAGAAATCTGCCTGACTGTTATAGCACTGTAGGAAAATCAACCGGCCAATTTTCAGAGGGAGAGACTGAGTGAATAATGTCTCGTGTTGAAACAAACAAACCATCTTTTACACCCCGCTGTGCTCCATCTGTTGCCACAGCCACCACCGGAAAGCCAAGCAACCACAACTGAACTGGAGCCTTTCCATCAAATTGCTGCTCTATGGAATAAATTACGAATAAAGCCTGCGACTGTTGACCAGGACAAAAAAATGGAGCTCCATTTCCAGAAATCTTTAGTTTCCCATTAGAGCTACAAACCCAGGAAGTTAATGAGGAATGGAAATGTGGACCTTTAAACAGCAGCTTGTTAGGGATTGCTTTAGTCCAACCGGTGTGGTCTCCCTCAATGGCTTACGTTTCCCCTCTAAATCTGTATGCTTTGAAATTCACCTCCCACACCAAGCCTGCTGTTTGTTTTGTGGTGTAGTAAATAGAAAGATTATCCTCATACACCGTGGCAGCAGAGAGTAATGTGAGAAACGACCTGCTGGATTTTAGGAGTTGGGGTGAGGGGGAATAGTAGGCAATCCTAAATAATAACATGTAATGGATTCAAATCGCATTCATGATCTACAGCTCTCTTTGGCTTTCTCTGAATTATGCCTAGCACTTTTCCCCCTACCAAAATGTTTTCACATAGAACTTTAAGCAAGCCTTGGCTGGTATATTGTAGGTTGCTGCATATTTCAGCAATGCCCCGAATGAATAACAACAACAAAACAGGCAGGAATATAAACAACATTCTGCCACTGAGTGCTCGACTGTTAAGCATTCATACGGGAAGACAGAAGCTAATACCCCCCCCCAAAAAAAAAAAAAAACATTGAGAAAAGTTTTCTAATTATGGGAGGTTGCAAATCTGACGTGAAATCAGCGGTTATGGTATTTAGTTCATTAAGGTTCTGGCCACGTATCCCGGGGACCAGGCGAGTGGGTGGTCCACTTCTCACCTGTGTTGAAGCCCCTGCCCAGGGCAAGCCAGGGTCGATGGTTCTTCCAGAGGTTTCCAAGGTACCAATCACTTTGGTTCTCTACTAGCCCCAGCACCTGTTGACCTGTAGAAAGCAACAAGAAACACACTCCCATTAGTGAACACACTACATCACGTACTCCTTCTGTATATAATGCAACGTTTTGGAAATAAAGGCCTTGTTCTTTATTATCCAATCAAGTTCACTCAAACGTGTATATTATGCAATACCATCTGAGGGGGTTTTGCATGCTGGTCACAACCAACTAGACACTTATTTTACCAGCCTAACAAATTAGCAACTTCAGCGTAGCTGCGGTAGGCGTGTCATCACTCCATAATGAGGCGTTTACACGCGTGCACGCCTCCGTAACGAACTAGGAACACAGCACAATACTGTACTGACACAGTACTGTCGCGGTGGGCAACGCCCAGACGCAACATTTCATTCAATGAGCCCGCGGCGCGACACCGCTCAGTTCGTACGCGTTCTTTTACTTCCCGAGCCACCAGGCGGAAGGCTGAAGAGCAAAGGAAAGGAGGAAGAGTACTCGCACGAGCCGAGAGATCTGGGAGATGAAGACGAGGAGGAGATGCACGCGAAGTGCGGTGTGGGCTTCGGGGCGAGAGATTACCGACGGCAGACTGGCTAGAGATAAAGGTCGAGCAGATAGGAATTAGGGAGGGGAGGGGAGGAGCTGTGAGAGGAGGAAGGGGTGATGCCATGGCGGCTTTAATGAAGGCTGTAAGGAAGATTAATGAGAGCTTATTGGAGCAGGCAGCAGAGAGCAGGGAGCCCCCTTAGGAAGTCTGCAAAACAAAGCCTGCCGCCCTGCTCTCAAGGTGACAATGGAGCGGGGACCATTAGATAGGTCTCAAAAACACACCTGAGCTTCTAACGGGTTCTGCGATGTTCTACGCCAGTTTGATTTGTTTTAATCAAGGCGGTAGTCTCTGGTCGTCACTGGTCGAGATCTGATGGTTCCTCGGAAACCCTTTCATATATTCCGCTTCTTTTGTAGATGGAGGGGAGGGAAAAAAAATCTGTTTGTTTTGACAGCCATAATGAGGGAAAACTGATAGGCCATTGTCGATGAGGGCTTAACAGCCAAGTTTCACAATACCGCTGTCAAATCCTGCCTTTTAAAGTCAGACAAGCATGACAGGCAAGACAAAGATAGAACAGAATCGATATAGACCTGCTCTCCATTTCAGCAAATGGAGAACAGTGCCCCACTGCAGACAATGAAATGTCCACTTTTTCAACAAAATACATTTTCATATCGTTCCCAAACCAGACACAGCAGCACCTACACGGCAGTCAGCATCACTCAACCGTTTTTCATTAGCAAAACACTAGCTCACATGGCACCGTTTAAAAACTATTGATCTTCAAAATGTTGACTGGCTATCTGGCTGTTATCCACTAACGGATTAAAGACAATAGTTGCTATTTATAGATTAGAATCCGGACAGAACGTGTTAGTGGATAAAATAGCAAGACCTCCAGTTGGCAAACATCACACAATCCACAGGCTACAGTATCTCTGTGAGTTAGCCTAAGATACTGCAATATCATAACTAATTAAATTAGGTGTGTAGATACAGAGAAAGATCTACTAATCACGTGGGATTTCATGCAGATCCAGGCCCAGATAAGAAGTCACGGTCACCTGACAACTCATTACTTTTCATTTTCATTTAAAATTATGAATCCCAATTTACTCTATTAGCATAGAGTATATTTATTGTTTTCCTCACTATATTCTGACAGTTAAACCTGAAAATATTGGTCTGTTTAATCATGTTAAATATATTTAAGATTTTCTGTAATAACCTGCATTGCAACAATGCTAGAAAACAACATACAAATAAATAAACATGAGCTGGATTCCAAAAATGTAATCAACTTGAGCAAACACATTTTCTAGGATGCTATGCGCTACACTGCTCACAAGATAGTCAAATACATTTTTAAGTTGTTTATGGATCATTTAGTTTTGCGTACTTACTTATGGTTACAACATTGCCACCCAAATGTGTAACAGTTCACTAGCTATTAGACAAACACCAAAATCTAACCCTTGTAAAACAAAGCAGTTATTTTCTGTCAGAATCCATGACACCATATTTTCAACCGCAACTGCTGACTGATGTGGGCATTTCTGCTAGTAACACCAGAAAAAAATGTTTATCAAAAAAGGATCAATAAGCAGTTTTTATTGCAGAAACAGTGGTTCTTAGATATTATAGTCTCACATAACACAGAACACATTACAGTAAATATTAGTCAAATATTCAACTTAAATAAAGTCAATCATTCACAATAGTTTAGGATACTAGACAATAGCCCACTTCCCTAAACTATTCTAGGACAGCCTACATAGAAATGTCATAAGATGCAGGCTACAATTTATTGATGTAGACTACCTCTGAGAAAGACAATGTAATACAGTCTGATTGTAAGAAAGTCACTATTCCTATATTACACCTCATTGTCAAGGGGAGACATTTTAGGCTACAGGCATGATACACTAAACTACTTTTTTTTTAGTAAGTAGTCTATTATTGACAACGCTTAATGTCAGGCCCTGTTTAAATTAGAGTCTCATTTGGACTCGGACATGACTTGAACTCTGTTGTCTTTGGACTTGAATTGGTCTTTGACTCGACAAAAGTGGACTTTACAGCCCTGCCCCATTTCAGTAGCCTATGTTTTTCTAGACAGTTATCAACATTTCTTAAATATCACATTGGACTATTAAATTAATATTCTAGGCTTAATAACACTACGGTATTTGCCACTTAAAAATGCAAAAACAGCCAGTCTGGACGTTTCCCCATGTCCTTCCATGTCCTACCTGGTGATCAGCTAAAAAGCATTACACTGTCACCAAACATTTGAGCCGCTGAGTAAGGGGAAGATGACGCCTCATGCACTTAGGGAGCTGTAATACATTTAAGTGTTCATAATTCAAGGGCGTTTGCTGGGAGTTAGCGCTGCCAAAACATCATCCTCCATTCTCTTTTGAAAGCACACAGTGTGGGATTTAAAGAAAGATAGGAAGTCAGCGGCGGTGGGCAGGGGCTTATTTATTTCATAGTCTATGCATTATCTTCCTTTCCAAGTCACTCTCAAGCTGGGAATGCAAGCAAGTTACTTATAAAAGAAAAACAATTTCACACTGTAAGTGCAGTAGATCTGGCGACAGACTATATATAAGCAGAGTACATTTCATTATTAAATTCAGATCAGTCAAAAGATTTGAGAGTGCACCAAAAAAAAAAAAGAAAATGTCTGTAGTTTTAACATTGACGATGAAAGTAATTTAATGTAAAATCAGCATGCGATGAATATGAATATGCAGATTGAGGATGGGCTTGATCTGAATTCCCGTTTGAGCAAGGTTCTGGCAAAAAGCTTTTGTGGAATTATTTTTAAATGGAACCAAGAGAGTATTTGCCATTTTCCATTCACACTCACTCTCACAACTTAACTCTTTGAATCCCTGACCTCCATATTCTTCTTTTCTTAGTGATTAACCAGCATTCACTTTTAGAGAGAGAAGAAAAAAAAGCAAAGGAAAAACTAGGAAGGGGCTACATGTTCCTCCTGCAATTGATGAGTCAGTCAAAATGGTCTGAGTGCTCTATTCAACATTAGGGTCTATGTGGGACCCCCCGTATTCCCATCTCACACAAATAGTAGTGGACAGCTGCTGAGCTGCAGCTTGACATCTGATTCAAGCAACAAAAACATCAACAACAACAAAAAGAAAAGTGCGGCGTGTCTGACAGATGGCTCTCAAATGAGATCCTGCAGCTGTAAGAGTGTTGTCGGGGCCGGTGGGCTAGGGGCTCCAGACTTGTTACAAAAACAGCTTCCCCATCATTAGCCACTGTCGAACGCTGTGTCACTGCAACCCACTACTTTAACAGAGACTTCATCGCACCGGTAAGATTGGACAATTATTGCCTGCGTCAATCAAAACGTCCGTCATACAAACTTCCTATCCCTCTTCAAGCTCTGCTCTTATGTCGGCACTCAAGACAGACGGTAGGGGGGTTTATGGTACAGTAGGCGGAGGGTGGTAAGTACAATGGGATAATCAGCTCTTTTGACACTTTGTCTCGGAGCATGCAGAGTCTTCAAGGCTGATCTCGCCTCGTGAGACCACCCTGATCTCGCGAGCTTCTCCACGAGAATCAGTGTTGAGAGCTTGGAAAGCGAGGTGATTCAGGCCGGTAAACCTTTTGTGTTGCCAATCAGCGTCGTAGTTTATCCACGGGCGTGGTTCAGGTGTGACGTATGCGACATGGAAACAACTCGAGTAAAAAATGCCTAGAGATAATTCAATGTAGCATCGGTTTTATTCAAAAGTATTAGAAGAAAAAAGGCTTTCCTCAATGGGAAATATGTGTTCACTCCTCTCCCGACTTTTCTACTGCAAGAGTGGATGACAACAGACAAAGCGCCTGCCTCTTGAAGCCGTTTCAATGGACGGCTCCCCAGATGGATGAGTCTTAACAGACACAGATATCTGGTCTTGTCAGGTTAGATCTATAACGCAGCCCACTGAGACTAAATGCACCCTATGGAATCCCATGGATCACAGACCCAACAAGGTGGAAACAGCAGTATCTGGGTGTAGCTATAACCACTAACTACTGTCACGTACACGTGCGTGTAGGCGAAACTGGACCTCTGCATTTAACCCATCCCTCAAGCTGCGCTGTTATTGGGAACATAAACGGCGTTTATGTAGGACACACCACAAAACCCTATCCCAGCATTGGCAGCACCCTACGGCATTAACGGTAAAGGTGCGTTGGTTTTGATGAGCTCAAATATCAACAATCATTCTTCTCCAGCATCACTTGCCACAACTTTAATGGCCGGCCCCATACTTCCCTTCTCCCCATCTGTGTGTTCCCGTAAGCAACCCTCAGCCCATGGATGTCTTCCAATCACTCTGCAGCGTCGGTTCTGCAGTGTGACACTGGAGAACTGACGTTAGAAACCGCATATGTCTCTCGCGTCAACAGCGCGCCTACATAATTGATCGACTCCAGAGACAAATCTCGCGTCTCACAAGCAACCTAGGTCCGTCGTCTCACATTAACGCCTGTAAATCCACCGAGCGCTTCAGACATCCTTAAGTGGCGAGGAAGTGCGTGAAAGCTTTTCTGATTGCCCCCCCCCGCCAGCCACCCTGCAGTTTAAAAACAAAGCTGCCCTCAACCAAGTCTTACAATTAGAAACAGAAGATGAAGCCGGCAGTTCTTCGTCAATGATTTATAGAACATGGTTGAATAGAACATGCCGGACTGCCTGGTAGAAAAGAACTCCGCATAAGATACTTTAACCCAACTAACACAGCCCACAGCCACAACAGTCTTACATATATTAAACAACAACAACAAAATTATTCCACAATCTCATACATAGTTGACACATACCTGTTTGATTCTAAGACAGCTCGTTCACACGCGATACACACCCAAGGTAGTATCGTGGACCTCTAACCACAGGTGCACTCATTATGTGTCCTCTAGGTCTTAATGCATGCATGCACGCGCGCACACACAGTAACATGCATGTAAGCATTTCAAGCGTGTGGCTAGTTATCTAAGCGTTAGGATGGGTGGATGCAGCGGGGGCGAGTAGAGAGAGCAAGAGCCACAGAGCCGTGTGTCCGCATAACTAATCCTATTCATGAGTCTTGTTTGTTCTACCGGCTTTCTCTTCAAATGAAAATCCCAGATGCAGTCAGCCATTTTGAGAACCCGCTCTGAAACACCTCAGTGACTCACAGTTAGACCACTTCAAAACCTGGAACATCTCATATAAAAACAGAAATACAAATTACACGCACTACGCATGTTTGCAAACACACTAGTGGCCAGAAATGGTGCTTGCGCACGCACAAAACCCCACAGCTGGCTAAGGTTGCAGACAAAAATAAATGTACCTGGGAGCTACACACAACTCCTGAGAGGTTATTAAGATGTGGTCATATTCAGTAGTGTCCATGTCTCCCATCAGCCACCTTGACCTGGACCCCCCTCTTCCCCCTCCCCAGGCGCATAACCTTAAACAGTCACATTTCTTACAGAGGACAGGATCAAGGAATGTGCACCTTGGGGACCGAGACGTATGGAAATGAAGCAAAGTGAAATATGAAGTTTCCCTGGGCGAGAACGTCAGATGATTATAGGGTGTGGCGCCTGCAGTGGATGATCGCGCTCACACATGCTGCCAGTGGAGAACACAGCCCATTCTTTGTGTAGCGCTGGCTCGGCGCAAATTAGAAATGAGTATGCATTGGTGGCGTGCGTCTGACATATGACCTCATGGCTTCATCGCTATGGCTACATCAATGGGATAGAAAGGATGATAAAAGTGCATGCACGTATTGCATTAAAGTGCACACCAGCGCAGAGCATGGCTCCACCCACTACGTCTAACCATTTCAGATTTAAAGAACATACTATTTTCCCCACACTACTAATTTGATAATAGTAGACTTTTAAAACAAAACAAAAACAATGCTAGATTAAAAACAATCTGAACAATCCTCAAAAACAAACAAATACATGTGATCCCATGGGGGTCCCACCTCCAACCTGATCAAGGCTTAGGGAAAAGCATCACGTCTACCAATCCACTGCACCAGGTTATTTCACTGATTAGCTCTTGCACCCCCATGACACAAACGCTGTAAACCACCGTTCCCCCGCTGCTGTGCCAAGGAGAAATGCCCGAAGCTCGGCAACCGGGTCCACGGATGACAAGCAGAGCGGTAACGCGGTAAAGGCACCAAATGTGGCTAGTGAAGTGAGCTCCACCGCAGAGCAGGACCGCCCGCGTCTGCCGTGCGGACTTGAACGAGCACCGCGTGACTCGTCATCAGATTAATGGAACTGGGAGAAGCGTGATTACAGGGCAAGCTGTGCTTTTTTCTTCAATTAATTCTGTTCCCCAATGGCTCGTGGACACAAACTACCTGAGAGTGTAATCAATGGAGGGGGAAGGGGGGCGAGAGAGAGAGAGAGAGAGAGAGAGAGAGAGAGAGAGAGAGAGGGGTGAAATCTGCTGAGAAGACTTTCATATTTGACTTACAGAGAATCACTGACCCACAGAAACAAAAAAATATTTTTAGGGCAAACTTGACCGTGGGCGATATTGACCATCTTTAATTTTTTTTTTTTTGTTGGAGATTGTCAGCATTATAAGGCTATCAATTCGTCAAAAACATCCTTTTATTTTATTTTTACCTTCGTCAGCAAAGACTGCCAAAAGTCAGCGGACAAGGTCAACATTATAACAGTACATGCTGACCAAACAATGAAAATGCTAAAATGTTATAATAATATGTTATAAGCTAATATGTAAAGCTCAGTGAAAACAATACGCTTTTTTTTTGTTTTTTTGGAATGTTAACAATTTCTAAATATGTTTTGGCTGTCATTGGCTAAATTAACACATATCTGTCAAGGTCATACATGTAATTTGATTCTACGGTATATTTCCTTCAATCACTCGCTGCTTTACGTAAAAAAACACAGATAAACCGTAAACAATGTGATTGTTTTTGTTAATAAAAACATTTGAGATTTCTGCTTGTAAGGTACAACCATTAGAACAATACATAAATTATATCATAAATTATCCCAGCTTGTTAGAAAACTGTCAGTGAAAGAAAGGCTCGTACACAAAAAGAGCAGCTATTGGTTGACTCCACAAGCCATTCTCACACCTTAGTGCTCCCCTCACAAAACAATATGGGTTGATTATTTTCAGCGCCTTCCAGAAAAACTGCCTTTTAATTAACTAAACCCTTTGCCCGCATGCGTTCCCCTTTGGCTGAGCAACATTGCTGCGGAGAGCTAACCTGTCAGGAGCAGGCCACAGCTCCCCCCTTTCCTATGGATGTGACTAGTGCGTTGCCGTGGACACCCAAAGGAGTGGGTGGCAGAGGTGCCTCAGGGTAGCCAACTGTTAATTAAGATTGATCAAAGCCCCTCCGGCTGCAATGCACTATGGGACACCATTGACAATACATCTTTGTTGCGTTTCCACAGTCTCCGCCATCCCACAGCTTGCTTACTGGCGTTCCTGCGTCCCGTCTCCATACGTGACATGTCAATGGTACCTACCCTGACCCGCTGACGCTGACTTAAAGCTGGTTGAGTTGCTACCAGCAGAGCCCTTTGGCTAACTTGAACCTCCTATATATTGAGAACTGAATCAATAGCGTTGCCGTGCATTTATACGGTGCGGTTTCCAGAGTAACTACTGTACACTCTTATTCCCTATTTCTTTATAGATTGTGTACTGATGAGCGACAAAGGGCTCGTTGACCTTGAAACATACACCGTGTCATCTTCATGTGTCAAGGTCCACTTGCCACAGGGAGAGTAGGGTGCATTACGAGGAATGCCACAATGAGATGCATCATATAATCATCACAATACTTTGGTCACAATGTAATTATTGCAATCCGAATATCATCATCATTATCTGCAATAGAAACAATTTATTTATATTATTAATATTATTTTAATGATCATATTATTATTCAACAACAAATCAGGCTGTAACTAGTAAGTTAAATCATGTAAGTCATGTATTTATCTATAGTGCAATAATGTTGAGACCATGATACACAATACCCTGTTCTACCCGACACACATGTCGATTACAGGCAAACATTTCCCTCTACACGGCCGTGGCTTACCCGTAGCTCAGAGAGTGTAAAGGAAGAAAAGAACCAGAGAACACAGCGCAGAGAGATAAGAAAAGCATGGCGGGGAGGTCAAGCAATGGGACACAAGTCCCCCGTCTGGTCGCCCTTTAAAGTGGAACTCTTGCTTTTGTTGTTGCGGACAATAAAGTGCAGCCTGTCTGCATTACCCTTGCCCGACCACCGCTGTGGCCTGGACTCGGCAAGGGGGAGACCACCGCGTAGCTATTAATGTGCCTCGGGGGTGTGTTCCATGTCCGTTCCTGTCGTCTAATGGGTGCATGCGAGTTTAACCGGCTTACACTATGAACATTTGGAAAAGGTAAAAAAAAAAAAAAAAATCGTCCGACCTTTGAACTTGTTGAGGACGGCCCAGAGCTCGGCGATGTCCGTGGCGAAGGTGATGTCGGTGTCTAGAACGATGACTCGCTGCAGGTCGGAGGGCAGCGTCTTGGTGAGCACCAGCTTCATCAGACCGTAGATCCCAGAGTAGTGCTTGTTGGGAATCCACGATACCTCTGACTGAAGGAGAGATCACGCTGTGGTTAACAGTGCTCCTCCATGTAAAGTCACACCAGGTACAATTCTCACCTCGCTCTAGCCCATGTTTTACACTAAACCGTATTATGCACTTGAATGAGGCATTTCCCAAAATACCGGACTTCCTTAGAGCGAGACAATAACACGATTAGCATGTTTCCCGATGATTTAATGCCAGGTACAGTCAAAGTGACTTAGCTAAACCGTGTTCACAGTTACAGTCTGGTTAACAATCAAGAGAGTGCAGCTTGGCTTAACTCCCATATGCCAGAGGTGTTCATAAACTAGTCTGAGGACAGCTGTGCCAAAGCATTCAATCTGTATGAGAACTGAATCAGATGTCAGGGTCATTTTACTTTTAATTTAATTCACCTCTAATTCAAATTCAATATGCGACGAGCAGTTCAATTAAAAATGATAAAAGGAGTCGAAACCACAGGTGACATTATGAAGAAATGACTCACCACTTCTGAAAAAGAAACCTCGCTTTATTAAATCGAACCATATAAAAATAAAACGACCTTCATTAGCTGCTGCCAGGATTGTTATGCAGCTCTCGACCCCCCCCCCCCTCCCTCCCAAAAAAATAAAAAAATAAAAATAATAGCCATAAATTCTACATAAAACCCGCTACAAATTTACAGGTCTAGGATCAGCACTGTAAAAGTATTATTACAGATTCAGTTCTCGTTGCGTCTGAGGGGAATCGACGGGCGAGCCGGTCGGATCATTAAGTACTGCAAGGGAAGACACAGGCCAGAATGTAACCCTAGTATCACAGGCAATAAAGCCGGCTCGGACACTGCCCCCCCCCCCCCAACACATCTCTCAATACGTCACCTTGAGCTCGTCGGCATCGTAGAAGTCCACGCGGACCGCCGGAACCATCCACGTGTTGAACAGAGACACCAAGATCTGCTGGGCGATGGCGTCTGTGATGAAGTGAAAGTGAAGGGGGTTCCGTCTGTCAGAGACAATAGAGTACAGACACAGAGATTGAGAGCTACGTGGCGAAGAAAAATAGAAGAAATGTCACTTGTTGTAATTCACATTCTGTCTATATACAGAAGTGCGTGCGTGCGTGCGTGCGAGACATTTCCAAGAGGTGGATACTCAATGTAGATCGATGGTATGCTTTCATATATTGGAACGGTTGTGTGTATAGGTGCACAACCGCTCCTGGGCAAACAACGCTGGGTCTGTTCATGAGCAGATGTCCGGTGTGAGGCAGCCAGTACGGCTCTCCGTGCAAACGACAGGTAGCAGTAACACTTCCACACTGGCTGTGAAACGGTGCAGTGAGCCTCCGGGCTAGCACACAGGGCCGACAGCTCTGCCCGTGCGTGCGTGCGTGTGTGTGTGCGCGTGCGTGCGTGTGTGCGCGTGCGTGCGTGTGTGTGTGCGCGCGTGCGTGCGTGTGTTGGAAAGACGGGGGGGGGGGTAAGGATAGGTGGAGGTTGGGGGGAGTGATGGTGAGTCATCGGCAGACACAGAACAGCCCGTCCTCAGGCCCAGTACTCTTATTGCTACAAGGAAGAAACACAACACACTGTGCTCTTAACAGCACCCGCGTCCATTAGCCTTTAATGGAAACAAACGGGGAGGGATCTTAAACAAGAGCACATGGTTTAAGATCTGGCCAAGAGGAATAATGTGGAAATACGCTGGGTTTCCTGAGGATACGAGCGCCACGGGAGGCCTGGAGCTCAGTGTGCTGAATGACTCTCGGAATGAATGCGTCAGCTGCGTTCGCTCAATGAGGATCTGGGGGCTGTTTTCCGCGCTCCGGGTTCTGTGTAGGCTATAATTGCAGCTGCACGAGTTAAAAACGACACAAAAAAGGGGCCTTGCTTCCCGTGGACAAACAGCAGTTTGCCACTGTCCTGGGTGCTTGCCTTTATGGCTAGGAGTGTAGCCTCAAGTGTCCTGATTATCAGAGCTACGCCCGCTCTAATCGAATAAGTCACTTTTGTTAATCTGAAATTGTAATCTTGTGACAGAATTCTGTTTTCTTTCCAATGAAGGAATTTGAGAACTACTGCATTCATATCTGCTTGGCGCCAGAGAGACTTGCAGAACTAATGAAGCCGAGGATAATTCTTTCCATTTTCAAGATAGACTTAATTTCCTAAACTTTTCCTCAACTATATGAATCGGCTCTGAATTTATAGAAAATATCAATTGCATTGGTATTTTCTGCACAAATAGTTATATGTAAACATAATGCAACGTAAATAATCTCCTTGCCTGGGTCTAAAATGCCATGACAATCACAACTGTGCAAAGCTTCAGATATGTTTATCAGATCTTCAGATCTGTTCTCACAATCTACCTACGATTGGCTCATTTTCATTTTAGAACATTTGATGGTCCCTAATTCAACATTTTAAATTGGTGTTGGTCCTGGGTTTGAACACCGGTCGCCCAGGATTTTCTGTGTGTGGAGTTGGCATGTTCTCTCCGTGTCTGTGTGGGTTTCCTCCGGGTGCTCCGGTTTACATCAGGAGTTGGCAAATGTGATCTTAATTAGCTGGCAAAACATAACTGAAAGGGTGAAGAAAATGTTATGTTCTATATAACAACCCTATTCAATGCCCAGGGCTCACAGAACCGAAAAGCAGGTGGGCAGCAAAATGATAAAGACGACAAACTGATGATAGAACAACATAACCAGTAAAAAATAAAAGATTAGAAGAATCCACATGCATATCCAGTCCATTTTCCAACAGATTGAGCACAAATAATGAGACCCTTCTTGTGTGTATATTACAATACATTTCTGGCACATTGATTTACAACAAAACTTCCAAAGGTATAAAGGATTAAACTAATAGAACAGCAGTCATTAGAGGCATCCACACATTTACATTAATGCTGTCAAATGACATGCTTAGTTAAAGAAACAATAACTTTCCATAATTTAACGATTTATTTCCACAAACCATCTTAACCTGACGACACATTCTACCGAAATTAGATGCGACACCTGACACGATGTTTGAGAACCCATAGAAGTCATTAGTGGTTGAAAATGACTAGCGTAATTTAATAATTAGTGTGTGAGGATGTTACAACAGTTCAGTTCAGAACCCCTTTAATTTGACCAGAAGCTATCATCCAAGTGGCCTAATGCAAAGCAAAGCACCGACTGGACCTCGACCGCCCAGCTAGCCAGCAGAGTACGAGAGGGGGGAGGGGGAGAGCGGGGGAGAGAGATGTCATCTCTGAGAACAGATGGCATCCGTCACACAGCAAGACTGGACCTGGTGGGTTCTCCATCACGCAGGCACGAGATGAACCGATGCCAAGGGTTTGATTTACAACGCAGGCAAAACAACGCGCCATCTCAGCTGCATGACTAATGACTTACAGTGACTGAAAAAGAACCAAATGGCACTTATCATTTATCATTTATATCTCTCTTCAAAAAAGGGACTCCTTAAGTGTATTCAATAGTTCATCACAAATTATTTGACGACAGCCGGGGGAACATGTGCCTAAGCTACTGCCTGATAAAGGCTGGAGGTCAGTATGTGGAGGGTTATATGGAGTTTGATGATGACACAGACCGTTGCATCACATCCTATTCAGCATGCAGCCGCAATACAAGCAGATGGCAATCATTTCCCAGGAGCCTTTCCACTCACATCCCAGTCACTCCTTGGCAAAAACAAAACGGAGTAAACATTTAAATCCGCCCTACCCCTCCCTGCTGATTAAGAAGGGCCCGGAGGGGGCGAACATATTTGCTGCGCTGCTTTGGAACAACGAGCAGAGAAGAAAGGTCATCCCTGTCTAAACCATCACCCAACCTCAGATGAATTATGGAAGGAGCAGAGGGTAAAGTCAACATCAACACTGCTACACACTGCTGTTATCCATTAGTAGAGAACACAACGCAGGCTTCACAGGGAAAGTCTAAAACACATCTGATAATCGCTGAATGGGAGGACGCAGGCATACTTGGCAGCCGCTTCTCCTTTGGTGTCTAACATATTTTAGAGGCTGAAACATTATTAGAATTCATTATTTTGTTTTATTGAGTTAAGTTAGCCGTTTTGTGGAGACATCTGACATTCTTTTATGCCCCGCCTTGCTCTACAATTATTAAATTCCCGGGCTAGCTAGCTATTTAGCTACTAGCATACAGCAGTGTACAGTACTGGTACCAACGTAATTTCGGGAGAGACTTTAGGACTTAGCTGGACATTTCCTATCTATTTTACATCGATTGGACACTTAATCTTATTTTTTTTTATCCACTAATAGACTATTTTATTATTAGGGTGGTGGCCTTTCAACTCCTCAACCATCTAAATTCCAACAACCTACTGGAATCATTTGTCTGGATTCTGTCCCAAACAGTACTGAAACGGCTCTTGTAAAAATAACAAATGACCTCCTCTATGCAGCTGACTGCAGCCTCCTAGCAATCCTTGTCCTTCTTGACCTGACTGCAGACTTCGATACCATATCCCACCCACTCCTCCTGGAACGTCTGGCTGGCATTGGTATTTCCGGAGTCGCACTATCCTGGTTCTCCTCTTATCTCTCAGACCGGCAACAATTCATCCATCTGAAATCCCACAGATTAAGATGTGAGGCAGTTTCACTGTGTGTCCGTCAAGGCTCGGTCCTGGGACCTCTGCTGTTCATCATATACCTCCTACCCGTGGGCATGATCAAGAGACATCACAACATTGACTTCCACTGCTATGCGAACGACACCCAGCGTTACATCTCAACTGAAACCACCTCATCCCTCCCCCCAATCTCCCTCACCAACTGCCTTCATGACATCCAGAGCTGGGTGACTCTAAACACCCTTAAACTGAACATCAGCAAGACAGAGGTGTTATTAATTGGCTCCAAATCCCCTCTCCTCAGACAAAGCAACTCCAGCCTGAACATTGACGGTCTTCCCATCCCACTGTCAACAACCGCGAAAAGTCTTGGTGTCACTTATGTTAACTCCATTTCATTCAAATCACACATCAAAACCATTACCTGGGCATCCTTCTTTGACCTCCGCAACATATCTACACTCTGTCCCTCACTCTCATACTCAAGCACCGAAACCCTCACCCATGCCTTTGTCACTTAACGTCTGGATTACTGCAACTCATTTCTCTCTGGCATCCCAACCAAACTCATTAGACTCCAGCAGATTCCATTAGTACAGAACACAAAATCAACGGATCACAATGAGCAAAATTGGCTTCCCGTAAAGTTCCCGTAAAATATAAACTTAAAGATTCTCCTCCTTACATACAAGGCCCTCCACAATCTGGCTCCCTCCTAACTCTCTGACCTTCTGCCATATACTCCCTCCCGATCTCTTCACTCGTTCTCTACAGGACGTCTTGTCACCTCCCCCAATTCCACCTCTCCACCATGGGGGCTCGAGCCTTTAGCTGCTCTGCCCCCAGACTCTGGAACGCATTTCCACTGCACATTCGACATGCCACCACGGTCACCTCGTTTGTTAAGTTCCTCAAAACCCACCAAAGTTGCCTATGAGTGTTGGACCCTTTGATCCACTCTCACCTGTTCTTTTTTATTTATTTTGTATATATTTCTCAGATCAATATTACTATAGTATGTATATTTCAGCCAACTGTTTTATATCTATGTATTTGCAATGTAAAATGTCCTTGAGTGTTTAGAAAGGCGTCCCAAATAGGATGTATTATTATTAAAACAATGTATTAGGGGTGTAAGAAAATATCGATTTATTGCAACATTTCGGTTTGCGATACTTCATATATTCACTAAATCATGGTATCGATTTAACTATTTTTACTAAATTTATTTGTAAAAAATGACCATGTACAAAATAAAAGACAGAAGAAATATGCTTGTTACCAGATTTATCCTATTTATTCCTAAGCAAGTTTACATAAGTGTTTCGTACATTTTTGCTGCTGCACCAAACATTAGCATTGCATGTAAAAGAAACTTGCACGTATATTTCTGGGTCACAACATCCATGAAGCATCTACAAAAATACTAGGATACCGTACCGTATAGTGCCGACAGGACATTAATACAGACACAGAACAAAAAGGAGTGAGAGAGACAAAAAAAGAGAAAGACGCTGGTATATTAAAACTACATTTACCTTAAAACACACGCCATGCCATGTGTTTGGATGTACATCCATGATCTTTCAGTTTATCCAATAATCTATCGAATAGGCTACAGTTTTACTGGATTCAAAAAGTGGTAAGAACTGAATTTTCATAAAGTAAGATTCAATTGAAAATTTAACTGAGATGTTGATTGGTCGGAAAGTATTGTTTGACGGACAAAATGGCAGATGGGAACTATGGATAGGAACGAATTGGCTTTCTGTTTGGTCAGACTGCATCAATCAAACCTACGCCGATGTTGAGTAGTTTGGTTCTGGACCACCTGCTAGACCATTCCAGTAAAATGTTACATCATGTTACGTAGCCTATTTAATTAAGTTGATAGATTCATTTAATTAACTCACGCATTAATTTTTGCATTGTCATCATCGATCATGAAAAAGTATGATCGAGCATTGTTGTCACAGACAAGCACTCGAGTACCCAAGCCCATCCCTAAATGTATGATTCAATAGTTATGATCCTGGTAGTTACTGTACTATGATGTCTATGCTCCTTTTTCACAACAGAATTGTGATGCTGGCAACTATATTGTACAGGAACATATGTAAACCTAAATGATATGAATGCACAAATGTTTTAGTCAAAAGCTTTCTGTGTGTCACACAGTCCATACACAGATGGCCCGTACAAAGCTTTCACCCAGCTTGCATAAATCCACGTACACATAGACAAAGCCTAAAACTAATTATGTAGACTTTTATTCAGTTGTGATTATTGTTGCGTGCATACTGAATGATGTCTATCTCCATTCAGCTCACTGTACTTGTAGTTGGCAGCATTGATCATATCCATTCCAAACATGTTTATTACACTGTACTTTGTTATCTGCGGGGGTGGTATAAACAGACATTTGCAATAGGAAGTAGATTACAGTAATCAGTTTAGTACCAGGATAGTTGAAGACCAAAAACAGGAGATGGAAGTAAGAGTGAATTTATTTACTGAAATAATTACAACAGCTCCAATAATTAATCCCCTGGGGACCCACAGAAGGCAAAAGGCAATCATAGTTACCTCCTCTTACAAGAGACACACTGATGAAGAAACGCACAGAAGAGGTATAATACAGACCAATTAGATTTGGCACAGGGTTTTGTTCTTATGAAGGAAAATAGATTGTAATGGCTTGAGACAGAGACAGCCATTTTGGTCAACAAAGTAATTTACCTGACACTAATGGGGGTTAAAAGTTTAGTTAAATACCAAATGCTGAGACCAGTAAGAGCTAATTCAGGATTGAGTGTGGAGAAAGACCTAATAATATAGATGCAGGTGTGCTAAGTGTGGGGCTAGCTCTTCCTTAAAATCCAAGAAACACTAATCCAGAAAAGGATCAACAATTGGACATAAAAACTGAATTTCAACACGCAAATAGTTAATAACTTAGGCAAAAAAACAATATGAGCTACAAAAGCTACATATTGTGTTGAAGCTGTAAGTCTCTGAACCGTTCGGCCTTACTGTTAATACATTGCATTCAATGATGACTTAGCTGCAAGCTTTTTGATATCCCTGACATAGAATTAAAACATTATTACAAGTAGTTATAAAAAATATCTCCACTTTAACAAACTTATCAATGCAGTCACAAGCAGTTGCCTTTACAGGCCAAGAATAATGGCAACAAGGGAGGAAACTAATTACAATAACTAGCACAGACAAATATTAAAATTGGAGGACTAGCAAAATAATTTTCATTAATTTAAAAAAATAATATATTATTATAAATATATATTATAAAATATAAATTATTATAAATATATATTTTTTTAAACGTTACGTTGCTTACGAGGATGCACTTTGTGAAAATAATTTGAAATCAAGCACATCTGAAAGTAGGAGTTCTGTCCATCTTTGCAAACGTTTAAGTGGAATTGTGCACTTATGATTAATTCACCTGCATCTCCACAGCTAATTACCAAGTGGCGGTGTTAATTGCAGGAGCTGCAATGCTTGGCGCATGCCGGGCTGATTACTAATCAGACCTCTCAGTTGAGTTCCACACATTGCATGCAAAAAGCGCACCACTCATTATTCACGCTTACATACGTTTAATGGGTAACACTTAGCATCTCGGTAACGTTTCACACTATGTGATGTTAACAGCCCATAAGTACTCCTCTGTAATATCACTCTTCTACCTTGGGCATGTCAGACTGTGCATTGCCAGGATGGGGGGGCTCATCTAAACCGGTATAATCAAGGTCGGAAAAACACTGACATGTTGCCACCCCAATATTCCCAGTGTCCCCAGCGTAGCATTGTGTATGCACACCCATGGAGGTTTAATCACAGTACTTTGAGTGGGGGGAAAGGGGTGTATTCTCGCTTCAGAGCTCACAGAGGTTGCGTTGCCAGGCAACAGAATGAAGGCGACGGGTGTGAGACTGGCATATTCAGATTGGCGGGAGAGGGTAAAGGGCCATCTGTGTGTGTATGTGTGTGTGTGTGTGACACGGCACATGGGTTGTAGGGGAGGGGGGTCAACACATGCAGTACCTGTGGAAGAGGACGGACTTCACCAAGGTCACCACATCCCGACTGGCATTGTAGCCTGCACACACGATTGCCACGTGTATAGTCTTAACAGGCAGAGAGGAAGAATGATGGGGGTGGGGGGACAAAGATAGACAGAGAGAGATAGCAAAGGAACAAAGTGGGAAAATAGAAAGAAAACTATTACCTCAGTAACCCACATAACATGTGAAAAGTGTGCATTTTGGAAGTTTTGAAACAAATTAAAAAGGCATAAATTAAAATACACCACGCTAGAAATTACTACTATTTAATAGATCCACAAACACATGACATTCATTCAAGTGGTGTTTATACCAGATCACATGTTGGATCATTTAATAACCTGCCTCATTAGCATCAAGGCAAGACCCGCACACATTATCCGTAACAATAAACAAACTGCTTGTTGTCTATTGTCCCCTCGGAGCAAACGAGTCATTAGTGCATTTTGGCTTGGAAGTCTCTGAAGCCAGCCTGAATGATTTAATCCAAACTATAAAACTGCCAGAATATATTTTCCAGAATATTTACCATTTATAAAGCCCCATTTCAGCCTTATCATATTGTTCAAGTGACGCGCTGGCAGTGTGAGTGTTGTCAAGTGAGTGCTGGCAGCTTCAATATGAGCACCAACATTCTATCCCAGAACCCAACTTGATGTCAAGACAGAATCATCCCCCCCCCCCCCACACACACACACACACACACACACCCTTTTTATACTCGTCATCAGCTCTGCTGGCTAGATGAGATCATCCCTGCTAATTCTACAAAGAGGGGTGAGCATTAAGATGCTACTTTGATAGACCTCTATACATCTCTCAACTCCAAAATACATCTGTAATCATGCAAGCATTTGAACGGTAGGCTGTTTTACTGTTACAGCACAGCCTTTATTCAACAATATATTAGGAATGTAGATTAAATGTAACTATTACACATACAAATTAATCACTAGCCTACTAATCATCATTTATAATGCAATTTAGGCCCAGTGTATTTGGTATTTGTTATAGTCATTGATGCAAGCAATAATTCTGCTTTTTGTCAGTAGTTAGTATCAAGTTAGTATTAGTGAGAGTCAACTGTGTTTTTAGGACAAAGTTTTAAATATTATTGAATCATAAACATGAAAATTATTTTTTATAATGATGCCCTTGATCTCAATTTACATGTGTATGCTTTGCTCCTGGAAACTGCCTGTCAAAATGATATCTGCATGCAAAAGACCATATCCCAGAGAACTTCAGAATTAGCAAAATCCATAACCAAGTCTCCTACATGCACACGGTTTCAAAAGCACAATTGGTTGGTGTAATTAACAGAGTTGCTGGAAAGCTAAAAATGTTATGTTCTTTGAATAATAAGCAAACTACAACTGATCACTCGTGAGTTTCACTAGAGCATTTCCTGGTTGTTTAGACAGGAAAAAAACTAAACAGCAACCTTTTATACATCATTTTCCATCGGCACAAACAGTTTCCAGATGCACAATAATTGGTGTAATTAACACATTATCTGGAACTAAGTGACGTTTTGACATTCATTCTATTCATAATCCAATGCCATCTGTAGGCTTCAGCATGTCACACACAGTGCACGTGTCCACACAGACACAAAATTATAGTGGCACGATAGTCCGTGGACGGAATTCACATCGTGCGAAAATTATACTTTGGCCTTCAAGTGGTCCTGTTATGTGCTACTGTGCTGCTACCCAGCCAATGAGAGGCCATCGCATGGCAGTGCACCACCCACCTCACACTTGTCCACTGCTGGCTGCTGTACGCAGTCAGAGCTGTTTGCCGCCGCGCCGCCCGCTTTCTGGCCCTCGTTGTCCCCGGTGCCTTCCTCTGAATGGGTCCGCGTCTGGTTGCCACGGCGCGCGGGCTGTGCTGGCGGGCTCCGCGGGGGCTTGCTGAGCTCTCGGCGCAGGGCGCGGTTCTCCTCCTCCACCTCCCGCACCCGAAGCTCCAGGGCCTGGCGCTCACCTGCCCCGCTGGCGGGAGCGGGTGACTGGGGCTCCAGGGGGGAAAGTGGGAGGGGCTTCACTGTGGGAGGACGAAGGATAGGGTCAACAGGCCCTTTTCACATTTCCGTGTTTGACGCACTGGAAATTATCATAGAAGGGTAAATAGTAGCAGCGGCATGAGGTTGTAGTATTACCAAATAACCCATTTTCTATAAAGAAACACCCCGACCTTGCTTTCCACCAATTTTTAAACAATCGTGGAAAGGTTATGGGTAGTCAAGATTAGACATAACGGGTCCTACCGGTACGTTTTTCAATTTATAACAGGCAGTACCTTTGTCTGTGAACATTTTCATAGTAGAACCTCAAGTTTACGAGGCTCGTCTCTTTTCCTCATTTACTTATAGTATGGAAGGTACTGTGCGAGCAGCTTAGCACTTACTAGCTCTCACTACAGTACGGTACGTGCTGGCCGTGTACTACCGTACGTTTAGCATTTTAAAAACATGAACGTTATTGTACTTGGCACTCAATACCCACGATAGAATAAAGTATTAAATAAAATATTGCATTATACGAGTGTAGCTCTCACTACAGTACGGTACGTGCTGGCCGTGTACTACCATACGTTTAACACTTTAAAAACATGAACGTTATTGTAATTGGCACTCAATACCCACGATAGAATAAAGTATTAAATAAAATATTGCATTATACGAGTTTGTATTATCATAACGTAACATAGTTGCTTAGCAACGTACCTTCAGAGTCATGCATGTTTTCGTGAAATCTCTTATATTCTTGGCTTTAAATCCAGCAAAACCAAAAGTGCTTAATATCTACTTTTTTACATTTACTTTAAATGTAACGTTACGTTTGACAACGACGTCTAGGAAATCGGGAAGAACCTGTGAAATTCTCAGCTGCTACAAGTTGTGGTAAACGTCAACTTTGTATGAAATCTGTATACGAAATATGCATTATCAATGAATGTTTTGCCACCGTGATGACAATTAACAGCCACCTCAAACATCAATGTGACCAAAATAAGCATATATTGTAAAGATTATTGTGAGGTAGCACTAATAGTACTTGCACGTAGATAACAGTTATATAATTGCAAAGAGTTTCTTTCAATAAAACCGCTTTAACAATTATACTGACTTTGTTGTTTAAATATTTACATTATCTTCATATGAGCAACATCATGTGTATTTCGTGTCACAATTTAAACAGTCTAAAAAAAATGTGTATTCTCGCCATAACTACCATACATGTTTTTTCCAAACGAAGGTCCCATATTGAAGTAACTTCAGCTCTCTATTGCCTTCTGTGATTTACCTTTCTGTGAAAATGTCTGTTGCGACGTATTCTGCGCGTGAAAAGGGTCTATTAGATAGTTTGCAGTAGAGTGTACAATAGGAACTGTGCATGTG
Organism: Forbesichthys papilliferus; assembly: GCA_025399855.1. NCBI lineage: Eukaryota > Metazoa > Chordata > Actinopteri > Percopsiformes > Amblyopsidae > Forbesichthys > Forbesichthys papilliferus. The sequence goes on along the minus strand of JAODOY010007867.1, from coordinate 31,475 downwards.
CTGACATTCTGTTAACTCTGAGTCAGAGTTAGGCCACACAGTCCATAATGTCAGGCATTACTCAAATATTAATATTTTCAAAACTATCCATGATAGCTACATTCGTTTTTTTCCACCGCCTAGACAAGACTGCGAATCATGGCGGCATCCTCTTTGTTTACACCCAGAATTCCTGCTATTTTGGGTGACGTGCCTGAAATGGGCTTTAATTGGTCAGAGCTCAAGAATGACGTCATTGACCAATAGAAACAAAAGCTAGAACATAGAAAATGGATTGTGGTCAAGATGGCTCTATGAAAGGAATGGGTTGGCCCATTTCCTGGATTAGTTTCCTGATATTTCGATCTCTCGTTTTTGGTCTGTCTTTGTTAAATGCACATTTGAATCCAAAAAGCAGTGATTATGATGTAATTCTGTAAGAACTGAAGTAAAATCATTAAACCTGACAACATGCCAGTGTTGGGAACTTCAGAAAGACCTGGCATAATTTCCTGAGTGATAAAGTAAAGATGTGTAAAAACAATCTTAAATGACTTTTGGCACAAATGGTGCATCATTTAATTGTTCAGTTAATATTTAATTGTAAAACAATGCACATTTCTACAAAAAGGGTTGGAAACATAATTTTATAGTTGAAGAACTGTTCAACATGGTTGTATGTTATGGGAATTCATTAAATGAGAAAAAAATAATTGAATTTTGCTTAGTGAAATTCATGGCTATAGTACATTTTTCACTCAAATACTACCATATAAGTACTAAAACATGCATGCATATATTATCTTAGGTAATTTTGAATACATACTGTAGATATCAAATACATGGTGATCCATATACATTACATATTGTTTATAAGCCCAAATGTAGACGTGGTAAAAACAGACAAAAAATAGCTAAGTACTCAAATATATATATATATATATATATATATATATTAGTATAGTCAGCTAATACACTTTACAATTTCTCTGGCTTACTATATACTGTGTGGTACTACTTCTACACAGCCCTGGCTCTGTAAATAGAAACATAAACATAGTGCCGAATACCTCTCACACCTGTTTGTGTGCTGCTCGTCTTCGCAACATGTTTCAATGTGTGGGGCGAAGCTTCTGAGGGAACTTGTTTTGAAATTAGTTCAAAGTTAGCAAGCGTTCAAGAATGACTAACCATGCGCCAAGTCCATTTGCAGTACCGAACAACAATGTACTACTGATTTAAGAGAAAAGGAAACATTTTTATTTGATCTATCTGCTCTTGGCCATTATTATAATGCTACTCAGAAGTAATAGAATGAAGTTGGCCTTATTCTTTAATGTATACCATAAATGTTAACGTTGAGGTCATTTATGTAATGTAAATACAGTGCGACTCAGATTTGGCACAACTCAAACGTATTGTATCGGCCTGTGACCAGTATATTAGAGATTTATTGCATATCCACAGAGCTGGGAGTGTTTAAATTAAGAAGCATCTGACCAGCGAGTTATACTGCTAGGTTATCTATAGGTTAGATGCATGCAGATCCAAAGAACAAGTTCATCTAATCTTGTTTTGCACACAGTAAGAGGACAAGACCTTTTGTTCCAACGGTCTACATAAAACAGCCCTAACCAAAAAAATAAATTAAAAAAATAATAGTTTAACCGAGGTCTTGCCTTTTAAGCAAATGATTCTCAGACACAAAAAAAATACAATACAACCAACAAGCCATGCCCTATCAGCAGGGTTTTCAACATTAGCAGTCGGTTCCGAGCATTGATGCATTCCCAGCCTGGGAGCGCAGATAGCATTCAAAATCAATACTGATGCTAGTGAAAACAGGACGACGCGCACTCCGTGCAGAAGTTGGTCGCAAGAACCCCCTCCCCTCCTCTATCTGCATGGCTTCAAACGTGAACAAGCAGCCCGGATGTTTTTAAGAGGGAGAACATTTTAGAGAGGCGGAAGCTCTACATCTTAGAAACTGTGCCCTTAAGGGAGTGGGAAAAAACCTTGGATGGTGGCGTCCATTATAGAGAACACTGCTGTGGCCCATATGGAAACTCCATAGGAGGGTGGGGACAAACATACACTGTAATGGAACTATGGGCGTTATAGGAGGGAGCCAGAGGTGTTAGTGTTCTCATTAGATGTATTGATCAGTGCTGCGAGATGGATGCATTTCCAGTAGGGTGCCATCTGTCATTTCTGTCTAAACAACCACAGGAGTGTGCCCATAGGTCCAGTCGCATCCCAACACATGGTGCTTTAGACCATTTGTAAACGCAGTGCACAATATGTCTGCAGAGGAGAAGAAATGCATTGGAAGCCAAGGCATCGTAAACAACACATTATGTAAAAGCCATTAACATTTATTTTTATTTTAGCCTGTGGATGGATTATAAAAAAAAGGTAAAGGCATCTAAATCCGGCCCATAATGCAGTGCAGCGGTGTCATGAAGACCATTTTAATTTCATCATTGGCCTTGGCTTGTTCCCTAAACAAGTGTACCGAGAAGTGGCAGTTTTGTCTTCATTCATATGTATGACCCTTCCCTATGGCCATAAGATATAACAAGCAAGAATAGACAAGTATATGGGCCTTTCAGCTGTGGAGGGCCGCTAAACACTCTCAGAGAACCAAAGCACCTTCTGGCCATCATTTCATCCAAGCTGTAATTAATTTGCTGAGTGGATTTGCTGGGCCTAATCCCACTGAACTCGACTGAGTGGCCATTTGTTTGTGCTGCTTGGCAACTGCATATGGCATTTTGTGGGGCAGCAGATGCACCTGGTTGTTTACACAGCCAAGCAGATTCATTTGGCTTTTCAGAAATTCTGCCGTGAAGCTCGTCATCTGCAAGCAAACAAAAGCTTTAGAAGCGTGTGATCAAAAGGAATGCCTGATATTATTCTGATAGGTCTAACCTGTAGCCAGTGTGGCACTGACATCTGGTTTAAATTCCCCTCTTTTGTTTATATATGCCAAACGAGGCACAACAGTCCTGATATCAGAAGTAGAAGAGCTAATAAGTATTAGAAGAGGGCATGGCCTGAAAGATCCTTGTGGTAATTGGAGATGATCTTACCAGGAGTTCAACAACCTCTTGGACACGTGTCAGAGTCACCCTGGCCCCTTGTGTGATTCGTTGGTTGGCTGAATGTATTCATGTATGACAGATTCACTTCAGCTGTGATGGTCCACACAGCCGCCCCCGACCCTACAGTAGCCACGGAGACATATGCCGGGTAACGGGCAAAAGCATCGGTCATGTGACGACATCGGTTCACCTGTGGCTGAGCTCGTAAACTGGCATCCATTTTGTTGAATTAGTCAGAGAACTTGCTGGAGTTATTACTGCTTTAAAATTACAGTGCTCTTCTGCCCATTTTTCAGTCCAAACCTAATATACACCCCCCCCCACCCCCCCCCCACCCGCCATGGCCCAGTTGTACTCTTGGAAAAGAGGATGTATAGCGAAGGGCTAGTCAGAGTAGGTTTCAGAAAAGATGCAAATGTCAACCTCTGGTGACCTGGGTGCTCAATCTGAATGATGTCCATGATAGGTGTGATTCAGAAATCCACCACAGTTGAGTATTAACAGTTAATGAATTGCTTTAGTAAGTGACCTTGTGTGCGATTGGATTGGATGTATGAAATCTTGTGTGACGGCTACCGACCTGTTTCAAGACCTAATGGACATTAGTCATTTATGCTGCATCACATTATGGCACTGCATATTACGGGAACCATCAATCTTTGTATTTTTGCCCAACTATATGGCCACCAGAGACATCTCAGTTAAACCGTTGTTTTCACATTGATGTGTTGTCCGTGTTGATGTGGCAACAAAGGGCTTGGCAAACGTAGTTATGGCAGCAGCTAAAGCCATAGTTTGGAAACATTAAATGGTTGATTTCTATTTTAACGCGCTTTAAAGTTGTTATTTTTATTAGAAACAGCAGATTATTAGTCATTCAAAGACACCTTTTTTACACAGCTGGAAAGATTTGACATTTGCCACTCAAAAAGAGATGTGGAGCACTTGAGTGCTCTACATGGGTCTGTTTATAAAAATAACTATCCATTGGTATAATTAATACCAATGGGAGATGAATTTAATAGTTCCCTTCCCTCAAACGCAGAAAACAAATGTTTCCATATTTAGCAGTCTGGACTTTGTCTGCTATGACCTGGGTAAAAATGGGGCATGAATGTGGATTCGGTCGAGTCCTTCACCAGTCACAAAACATTTTACTTTAAAAAAACAGTTTTGTTTACCCTCAGGCATAAAGAAAAAGCATATTCATGAGGAGTAGATTGCAGTGACTATCCATAGTGACAGTGTTTGTGAAAACATATTCATGTCTAGTTTTTCTGTTAGTTTTGCTAGCTCATGATTTAGTTTCTCTTAATTCTGCTAGTTCATGTCATGATTTAGTTGTACAATTGCTTACAAGTCAGTACCTACACACCCTAAATCTGCATGGGGCACATTCATTGGTTTCCCATGTAATTTACTACCAGGGGATTGGCTCTACCAGGCAATGTTTCATGTCTCAACATAGTCACTGAAGAGAAGACTACTACTACCACTACCAAGATCTGTTCGTTTGTACAGGCATGTAAGAAAACATTGATACACCTGAGTATCGCAATATTACGTTGCTTCATTGATTCTCTTAAACATTATTGGATGTTTTACTCAATTTATTTTATTATTTTCCACATTCACAAAATGTATTAATAACACAACATCCATATTTTCATAATCAGATTATTTCTTACTGTAGAGATTAGTATAACAGGATAATATATTTGCTTAGTTTAGACTAAAATATAAGTAAAACAAGAAAGCCTACAGTGAGCCGGCACGTCTCCAAGTTGGCCGCTGTGACATTATGGGCTTCTTCATCATTTCATTTATTCAGTGCCAAGAAAAAAAATGAACCAACACCAACAGGCTACAAGAAAAAAACTTGATGGTACTTCCATTCGATTACTAGTTTTTAAAAAACAAAATCTTGGAGAACGAGTGTCTAAGAAATACAACATTTCTTATGGGGTTGCACAGGGGAGTTTCCTTGGCCCGTTATTTTCACTATACATGCTGCCACTCGGTGATATCATTAGGGAAAACAATGTATCCTTCCATAGTTAGGCAGATGACAACTGTACATCTCTATTGAACCAAATGATCCTGCAGCTTTAAAATCCATTTGGCAATAAATGGCAATAACTTCTACAATGACAACATACAATATGGATGTATAGTGAAATGATGGTCTGGCGGTAGAAGATCAGCCAGTCAAGGTGGCCTGGTTTTAGGGCATTGTCTTTCGGTTCTGTCAATTAGTGGTGCTTCTGTTTTGGCCTGGTTTCAGCTCCCCGCCGCAGCAGGCGAACGGTTTGCTAATGGGATGGCGAGGAGGGAGCGGTTAGGGGAGCAGATTGAGCAGCAGAACCCCGCTTACGTTTCGAAGAGCAACAGAACTTCCCTTTCACAAATAACTATGGAATTGTGAAGTCAGGGTCTTTTTTGCAGCTTAATGGTCTGGGGTTTCTAGGAATATCCAAGCTTAGGTGAAGATACCGGTACAGGCACTGCAGAAATCTGTTCAGTATCAATGGTTTGGGACTGTTTTGGGACATCTTTTAACTTCACTGTCCAATCCTTCTGGAAAGCTGGGGCTCTACTTAAACAGACAGACAGACAGTCTAAGTGCATTGTCTAAAGTGCAAGGCGCCAACTGCATTTAGGGCGTGTCAAAATACATTTTAGCCATTTTAACAGCATATAAAATCGGCGTGCCACAATCTTATTTCAAATTGCGCCTGTTTGCGCACTCCTGTGCGTCCCAAATATAGTGTACACTTGTGTATATAGGATATACTATCTTGATGCACCGCGAGTTGACTTTAGACCGGGTTTTTACTAATCGCGCAGTCACTTTCCCACACCCACTGGCACTCAAATGGGTGCAAGTGCATTTGTTATTTAAACAACCTGAGTGGTGGACGAGAAATTTACAACTGCGTCGGTCTGAAACTAGCAAAGCGTTCTCGCTTTACGCCGGTTCTAAGAGAAAGCCCCTGGTCTCGGTGTGTAAAATCTAAGGTTTTAATTCATGCTTAGAACAGACACTTTCATTTGTGCTTTTGCGGTAGCAGAAGGAATGTTTCAAGGGGCATCATCACCCCCATCCCCTCTTTATTAGTATGAGAGATTCTCCTGCACCACTGAAATGTGGGCCCAGACTTTTTAACTCGCAGAAATAAATAACGCAGGAAGGTGGAAAATGTACAGCAATGAACAAGAGACGTGATTAATGAGGATGAGACAGAAGAAGGCTCTTTTGTTCCCAAATTCGTATTTCCATGGAAATCTGTGAGGCTAGCTGAGGGCTATTATGCCAAGAGAACCAGCAGTTGAGGGTTTTGCAGTGTGTCAGAGAGATGCAGCTCATATTTACTCATTTCCAACAATAATAATCACCACATTACTGTGTCGGCTGGGAATCTATTCAAGGACCTTGCCTCAGTGATCAGAAACTGCTTTAAATGAGATTTCACCTCTGCTAAATGGGTCCAACAGCATCAACATATTCATCTTTATGTTTTCACATTTCAGGAAGTGAACTGAAACATCAATTATTCTGCGGCAGACTGTTTCTCCATCCCTTCACACACCCCATATCTATCCACGGTCTCAAAATGCAATATGTGGCTGATCCAACCTGCACCTCATCTGGACGAAGCACAAATAATCCCAAGATATCGTTACCTCCCTTCCTCCAGTGTACGAGCTAAACCCACAGCAGTGAGAGGGAATGCAATTTAGGGGGTGAGAAACCAGATGTAGAGACAACAAGAACAAGGCAGAGATGGTGTAACCACATTGTGCCTGTCTCAGCTATTCAGACCTCACCTATAGCTGAGGCTGCCTCTAGCCACGTCCTTTCACAATGCATCAGACTCCTAGCAGCAACTTTACACTGCCAGGAGTTTACTGCCAAATCAAATAATTACTTCACAGACCTTGGTGGCTATTGCATTATGGGAACTTGCTCTCCATTGACTTTGACCTACCCCCACCCCCCACACCCCCGCCAGGCAAAATTGTCAATTTAATCTTAATTAATAATGGCACTACAGTAGAATTTCAATCCTCCAAAACAAAGTAATTAAAATGGCTGCATGAATTCCTAGACTAAGTTGTCTTGAGGAAGTAATCAACATTGGACAGGCCTCAATAATTCATTAATATTCCACCTCGGGACCTCAGCGGTCGACATTGTGTGCTGGGCAACTCAAAATTCTTGGATAATCAGAAAGACATTTGTTAGACCTGAAATTCTAGGCATTAGAAAAGATGACAAAATATCATAAAATATATATTTATTAAATCTGGTCATCTTTCGTGACATAACTGCCTGTATTCCCCCATACCCCCCCCCCCCCCCTCACCTTGAAAGTTCCCAGCTGACAGGTAAAGCCAGGTGAGTGCTGGGATGAAGAGCGCAGCCAGCGATGCCGCCAGGAACTTCCTGCGACCACGACACATCCCCAGCATCCTCTGGGGGGCACAGCAAGTGGAACGAGAGGTGGAGGGACCTCTATGTGGGGAGCAGCTGTTGTCCGGGGTGATGCATTGCACTTTAAAACGGGGAAAGAGAGATGTAAATGCATTGTTAACAACACAGCGGCAGCATGTAAACAGTCTTTGCAGCTTCGCTTAAAAGCATTGTCTTATATGTTCCATTTATTATCAAACGTCAGCGCTTAGGCTGAAGTTTAAAAATTGCATTTTGGATTTGTAAAGGTTGCAACCAACTTGACAAAGAGCTCCAGTGTGTCAACTTAGCTTCCCTCATAAAATATTTATACAAGGAAAATATAAAGATATACCACTGAAAACAACCTCTTTGATCATGAAAAGATTTAGCACAGGTAAACCTCCCTCATACATTTAGAAGATGCTCGCACAATTAAATGATGCAAATCTGTCTCATTCAGTTTAATGACCTGGGGTTACGTTGGTTAGCATTCTGTACAATGTACTGTCGGAAACAGGCGATATATAAGTCTCATTATACAACTAAATCTGCTTCATTCACAAACAAATGTGTCTAATTATCCAGTTGACCTCAGTCGATTTTTAATCTCCACTACAGACCGCCTAGGGATGAAGCACAATCCACGTTGGCAAATGCAGAAGGCAGGATGTCAATTAGCACAGCTTCACCCGTAACAATGCTTGAGAGGAATATGATTTAGAAAAATGTTGAGGTATCTATTCCCTTCATAGTCTGTAATGCTTATTGAACCTCTGGGGCCTTTTGTTGTGGCCTTGGCATCGCATAGAGTGAGGAGCTTAACTGGGTTAAATGAGGCTATGAGAGATTAGAGAGACCTCTCATGTACACACCAGCTACAGCTGTGATAGCAGTCCACTGACTCATTTCAGTGGTTCATTACTTTGACCCCCGTCTTAGTGCTCAAAAGGATACCATGAGCTACGTTGCTAATGCAACACTGGAAAGCATTATTACCCTGTGTAAATGAGATGTCACAAGGATACAGCGAGTAGAGCAAACGTCAGCTTCAGAGCCAATCAGGACTGGGCAGAAAAAACTTCCTGAATTAATTAATGAAAGAGTAAAGATTTAGGATTGTCATTATTGTTGGGTTCATCAGTCTTAAAGAAAGATAAGGCAAGAACTCTGGAAAAAGTACTGCTGGCTACCCCAAACACTTGAGAGAGCATAAGAGAAGGAATAATTCACATTTCATTTTTTTCTAAATCTTGCACAGTATAAGTAATGCAATATCCATACTATACATTCACGTTTATAGTCTTTGCTAGAGATATTGACAATGAGTCTTCTCCCCCTTGGTTCGACAGTAAGTTAATAGAAAATGGAATTCAGCTCCATTGTAAAATGCTGCGTGTTGACACTACAAGTGATACGAGATGATTATAGCAGCTATGGACTATTGATTAAAACATCCAAATGAAAATGTACAAGGACAACTAAATGTATTTCTCTGGATTTTGCCTGATTGTGACGTACTGTAGCCCCATGTACTGTATAATATACGCCACAAGTACAGAATTCATCACCATCTTCAGGTTTCAGGTTTCATCAAAAAAAATAAGTTGGGGAATGATTTCAAGCAACCAGATAAGAGCTTTCAATCTACAACAAGAGCCAATGAGCTAAGTCACAACTCACATTGTTGCTGTCCTGGGTCGAGCTTTCTGTACTACATCTCCCACAAGAGACTCACGACCCACTTATTCATCAAGCTGGGTTACTCTGCCACTGACCTAACCTCTCTACCTTATATATTTCCCATTACCCATATCCCCCGTTTCAATCATCTGCCCGTCACCATTTCTAAATTTAGAAAATAAAATGGCTTCCTTCCTGCTCTATGTTATGCTTGGCAATTCATTTTGGTTGATATGCAATGGTATGATGCATAGTAACTAAGTATGCCTTGATTACTGCTAAAATCAAACAAACTGAGTGCATTTACTTATAGGTGTATATGCAGATTTATGACTAAGGCTGTCAGGCGATTAATTGCGTGGTTTACGTAATTATATGGGATTAATTGCATTTTTACCAGTAAAAAAAATAATTTACCTACATGTGATATATTTTTATAACAAATGCTATCTTTATGCAAATGTTTGCATTTAGTTTAACGATAATACAAACATTTGCTTAAAGCACAATTTTGAACAGGTAAAAATGTGTGATTTATTTAATGCAATCATGTGAAGCATGCGATTAATTACAATTAAATTTTAATCACATCTGACAGCCCTACGTATGAACTATTCAACTGACGAATGCATTTTGTATATACTGACTAAAAGTGGCCAAAAGTAAAAGTAAGGCCCATACAAACTATTGACAAATTGTGAAATCGCCCATCTCCATCTGAAAAAGGAAAAGGTATCTATGAGGAACACAAAACTGAAAAGAAAATTAATCACGATAATTACTACAGTACCAATGGGCTCTGGTGGGCGGTGCCTAGGGCTGAACGATATGGACAAAATTTATATCACGACATATTTAATAATTTCTGTCGATACGGTATAATTCCGATATAGATATGAAGAATAAAAGCCTCAGAATAACTGCTAGGAACAACCACAACTGAGTACTTGAAAACTTCAGAAAAATGCATTTGCCAAGTCCTGAAACCTATGAAACTATAATATCTTAGAAACTAAAAACATACAAATGAATGTTCACCTTTTAGCAAGTGTCAGTAACATTCTGGTGTGCGTGTGATTAAGCACTGTTGTCCCATGAATTAGACGTTCCACAGAAGACATTACAGACTGCGTAAAATGATTTGGCACCTGAAAGCCCATATTGCTTTGCACTGGCTGTAGTGCAAATCATCACGCACGTAGTTCCTATTCTGTTGACCTTGAATACAGCTGGCAGGGCTAAACTGACTTTAGTCCCAAGGAGCACACGTGCTCTTCAGTTAAAACATTTAGGAGTACAGACAAAAATATGGGAGCAAAGTCAAAATTCAAACCAAGCATAACTATGCAATTATTCACCTTTAGTATTTTGTTTTCACTGAATGATAATCTCTATAGTATTATGTCTGAATATCTTTGTTTTTATCAGGTTGGACCTATAATAAAATATCTACTGAAGGAGATTTGCTTGTGACATGGTCACATACGGTATATTGTATTTTTTCCACACTTTTTCCTCATTCATGTAAAAACGTCTCCATATTTACTGTGGAGGTATTCAAGGTAGAGACGGACAACCAGCATATAGGCTAGAATATATAAATTTGAGCAAACCTAATTTTGAATGGAATATATCTTTAAAAGTTAGGCTATACAGATATATTCTTATAACTTCCTATTTAAATGAATAGCCATATGAAACTATGTATAATTTTACTGTACTACAGATCGTAATATTGTGACGGCGTACAATGTAGCGTCACGTGAGAGTACGGTAAACACAAACGTTGCACAAACGTTTGTAACAGGTACCCAGTGTGCGCCGCACGATTGTCCTTGTGCACAGGGATTTCATAACAATGCGCAACTGAGCATATTTGAGCTGCGAACTTAGTGGCTAGAAGTCACTCGCACACAGTGGGCCTAAATATTTTTTCATGTTTGCACACTAAGATTTTTAGTCGCATTTCCGAGTGAAATGGTTGCACTGTAAGAGCCCTGTGAGCTGACATGCGCCCGTCATTCAGTGACAAATGTATATCTTATCGAAATACCGGAAATTAAAAAAAAAGTCATTATTGAAAAAGTTTATATCGCAATATATATTGATATTGAATTATTGTCCAGCCCTACAGCTAATTTCTAACAAGCAATTACAAACTGCCGTGCGTGCGTGAACAACCTTGCAGTTTATGTAAATCTGAATGCATTTCATTTCTTTAAAATCCAGAGGGGTTGCTGGCCGCTGCCCTCTCTCCCAGTCAGACCAGCAACGTCAGGCTGTCTATCATAGGCAGATGTAGTGCACAGTGTACGTCTGTCAGAACCCTGGGTGTACTAGGCAATGAGGATGCATCTCCCCCATCCCACCAAAAGCAGAGGACGCAAACACAAATGTTTGGCATGAAGGCACAAGTGACAGGGATTGAAGCTGAACTCTTCCCTGACAGCTCCTGCAGATATCAGCAATCTGACAACTCCAGCCTTCATGTCGTTATGGTCAGATGCTGTCCATAACTCTGTTCCGGCTGTTGGTCTGTGGTCTCAGGTGGAAGGGTCCATGTGACATGGGCAGTGACTTGGGCAGTTCTTTGCATGTCGGCCTATCCCAGAGATGTCATACAGTAGAGCTATATAAATAACAAACTAACAGTCAAACACTGCTTTGTTTGATTTAAACACGCTGATGAGCTAGCATTGGTGGCTGGTTGACCCTGCTATACATGTGTGAAGAAGTCTAGTGGTACATAAACTTGAGGAGAACTGGACTACTTACTGTAGTCCCAGCAGCCACAGCCTAATGCATGTTGCCAATACAACGTATTTATCAGGTCTTACCTCCTTAACACAAAGGGAAATATAATATTGCATATTAAGCACATCATGTCTTTTCTGAGATGTTGTTTCCTTGGAAGTATTTATAATAATAATAATAATAATAAGACAAAGGGTCTTCATGACAAACAATGGCTAACTATGCTCCAGATAGCCAAGCAGCCGGTCATTCCTACATGATTAATGCTATATTTGTGCGCATAATGCAACGGAGAGAATTGCTTTTACCCTTTAAACAGTCATTAAGGAAAACGATTAGGGGAAATCAGTGTAAATTAACTGGAAGGATGAAGACTAGTGACAGTAATAATTTCTTAAAAATGGGGGAAGCCAAATCGATACTCGGGCATTCATCTCACAAGACATTGTGTCAAGAAGCTGGAAAGATAAAAACATCCGTGCCCTTGTGAGTTGCTTTGTGTGCACAATGGAAGTGGACAGACCCAGGGAACAATAGAGCCTCGGCTGAATTATATAAGCACTTGAGTGCTGACAGCGTATGTATGCCCACGTTACAGTATGGTAATTACATGAGTGGGCAGTCTTCCCATATCCCCGTTACGCAAAAAAAAAAAGTATCCAGTACCCAGAATACACTTATCGAGTTTAAAGGGGAACTATTACATTTGTTTATGTCAACCAAAAATAAACTCTGGCAGTGTGTGCCCCTGCATTCGTCTCTACTCCTTCCTCGATAGCACACTTAGGCTTAGACTATTCTCTACCCATCCTCTACACACAGGGTCTATCAAGAAAACGTTGAGCCAAAGCTGATGTAAAATAAAGGGAGTGCTTTTCATACAGAATGACCCACACAGTCAATATTGTCAGAAGCACTCATTTACGACAAGCTAAAAGAAAGTCAAAACAGAGATGGTTCTATCGCGTGGCTCATCTTTGGCTTACTTGTCAACCAAATCCTTCTTTTCATTTACTTCATCGCCAGAATTTCTTGTAAATCCAGAGTTGCTGGTACTGAACAGGTCACTGGTTAGAGAATATGTTGAACTAAACTGGAACAAAGTATTTCTCCAGGAGAGCATGTATATTGGCTGGAACATTTCCATCAAACTAAATGTGGGACTTTGATTTTCCACAAGACTTCCCTGTAAACCCAAATTAGACTACGCTACAGTAAGAACACAGCAGTCAGTGCGGGGGTGGCCTAGCCGTCTCCTTGGATGGTGGGCACAAGCGCACACATTTCATAGTAAGCGGACACACGCAGGAATTTAGACTATAAAGAATTTTGGGGTGTGGGATCAATTTAAAACGCGCGCACACACACACACACACACACACACACACACACTATAAAGCCCCCCCACCCCACACACACACACACACAACACTAGAGACAATCTTTCTAGCTTGTCAACGTACTACTGTGCATTTCACAGCAGGTACGTTGGGAGACTGAAGCAGAGCAAATTCTACTTTCTCCACAGTCATTTTACTTACCGTGTCATCTGGAATACCAGCATTTGGTATTGAGATAGTTTGAACAACTGGGATGGGTAAGAACATGTGTGGGTGTATAAATGCAGTCTCTCGCACGCAGATCTATAAAATTATACTCTCGGCTGTTTGCCTATGCAGTACATGTCCAATTTAGAGCTTTAAATCGGGACTGAAAAGTTGATCCAGACGTGGACCGAGCCTAACAATTCTGTCAAGGTCGAGGTCAAGCCTAACCTGCACGTATGGCTTTTTGAAGCCAGAACCTAATTGCAGCCAGATATTTTAAAGTAACCTGGCACTTGTGTTCCATGGCTGTGTCTGGAGGCGATACGTCACAGTGCACGAAAGTCGTGCAGTGTGAACTCGGCATTACCCACCCTGATTAGTCCACCAGTAGGGTGGCTGTAAAAACACTAATGCAAACAGGGATTTCAGGCTATTATCTCAGTGAACGAGTTCAGCGTTTTGATTTGAGTTTGAGTTTAGCAAGCATTCTTGAGAATAAATACTGTTAAGACATAGTTCTTTCTGATACCGTCTGATTATCCAGTCTCACCTCACTACGACCACTTTACACTGACTGAGAAAAGCTTGGGATGGATGCGGCAACATAAATCGTAACTTCTGCCAAAATCCCCAAAAACATTTAGGAATTTAGAGAGGGCTAGTACTCAGCTTCAGCTACCAATCAATCCTGCACAGTGGCATTCCACAGCACTGTACGTTTCAAATAAGACCCCTTCTCACCGTTAATTCAATAGGATTGTCACCTTCCGCGCTTATTCTGTTAGCCCAGTATAGCACTGATTATCTTACAATAACAGGGATATTGAGTTCTACATCTTGGGTAAATGCGTAAAATTCAATCAAATCATATTATTCGGAGATAACGGTAATTTGAAATCTCTTTAGCTCATAACAAAAGCCAGTATATTTTTAAAGATATTTAAAGAAGAAGAACAAAACTGCTTCCATGATCTAACACAATACATCTAGGCACTGATGGATGGATTTAATTCCAAAAAGTTTTCTTTAACAAAATAAATAAATATTGTCTACCCAAGACCAAAGAGACACTCACAGTAACAAGATAAATTAGACTTGGCTCATATTCTCTTGAAAATAATAACCTTAAACCCACAGTGACACAGTTCATTACTCAACAAAGGTCAACAACTATGCCGCTTTAAGAACTTAAAGCTACATTAAACACATTTCTTACGACAAGTTGTTTATCAAATGTTTTCATTGAGCCACAATGTCCTAATGACCCTGCACCACCAGCAACCAGTCAGTATTTTCTGCTACACCATGTTTATCTCAACCCATGAAAGCACCCCCGCCACGTGACAGATTTTGTCACCACGGGGCAAACACAGAAGAAAACCTAAAGCCGCATTGCTTTAATTTATTTTTTATTTTTTATGCATTCATTTATAAAATCTTTTGCATTTATCACAACTGCCTGGCAAAACTATAGGGGGAGAAAGAGGGAGGGGGTGTAGAGTTTATTTACTGCAAAGATTTCTTTTGGTGCCCATTTTCTGACCTTCAGCGGTCAAAAATCTATGAATTCAGCTTTAACAACTCTGAACTCTTCTGTCACCATAGACAACCCTGAAGGAAAGCTGACATTCCTAGATACAAAGATGTGATAGAGTAATGAGTGAATAATACACTGCAAGATAGCCCCCCCCCCCCCACCCCCACCCCCCAGTGAGATATTTTTGCAAGGAGGAACAGTGACATTGCCTCAGAATGGTTTATTAAGGTTGTCACTTTTGGTTTGATTCAAGTTTTCACTTTATATTGAGCTAGGGGAATGTTCCAGAACTCTCTTTTTAAACGGAGGGCATAAAAGACAGTGCTATGCCCTCCACAAATCGACCTTAGCTGAGGAGGTGGCTGCTAAAAGACAAAACGTAGCAGCTTTTGGTCCGCTTTGGGAACAGAGTCGAGGAGGTGATAAGCATCCAGTGCAATGAAGTGTGTATATTACAGTCGGGAGGACTGGCGGTTCGAGAGATGGCAGGGCTAAAAGGGCGCAGAGCCACATTCAGCATCTCCCGCGATGAGGAGTGTCACACACTACATGATAATCAAAATGGCCACAGGTCAGAAGAGTAGACAATTATCCTGACAGGAGCACAGAATGTACTCTGGACTAGATGGGTCCCTGTGTTAGCTGGGCAGTGGGGAGAGAAAACATATTGATTGTCGAGGGGGAGTTACCGGCCATTTCATTATCCTACCTAAGCTGTGGACTCGTTAAGATTCTATGGCAGTAGGAAGGGACTTGACGTCTAGAATGCTAGGCAAAGGAGGCTATATCAAGTGTGTGTGGGTGTGTGTATACTGTAAGTGTGCATGTGTACGTGTCCCAAACACACACTTACCCCAAGGCATCAACATAAATAAAGCTTTGCTCCCCTTTTATCAGTTATGTCCATATCAGTAGAACATGCGCACAAATATTCCAGTATTATTCAGAATATGAAATGAATCATGTAAACAGCATATTCCATTTGGATAAGAATAAGACCTTATTCCGAATGTAACATTTTCCGATAAAGGGAACGTCTCTCTTTCACCGCAAAAGATTCAGGACTTAATCCGAAAGACATAAGTGAAAGGTTATATTAATTTCATTTTCAGAAAATAAAACATGGCATGATACATTTTCTCTACAATAGTAAACAGACCTACAGAACTTCAAATCACAACAATTATGAATTAACTCCTTAACAAAAACAAAAATTAAGCAAAAAACAATAGTAAAATATCTTTTTAAGTCATTGGTGGGTTACCATTTCTTCCATGTTATAAAATTACCATACTGTATTAAATTATTAATTATGCATCCGATGTTAACCTCAAAACAAATTCAGACCAATTAATTCACTACTCTGCCAGGTTATTTCACCCCCCCAGCTAAAAGATGACAACTAATTAATTGAAGAAAGGAGGAGTAATGTTCCAACACCATGGATACTACAAATCCCAGTTCAAGGTTTGACTTATGCAGAAAGTTAATTTAAAAAAAATGTAAATTTATTTTAAAAAAAACACTAGACCAGACACTAGATTTAGGCTTCCTTGGAAAATACAGTAGTACTGTTTTGCACTACTTTCTATACATGTATGTTGTGACTGGAAATTCAAGAGTTTGATAGTCACTGAGATATACTTAACATCAATTCCTACAAATCCTGCCCTAGTTTACACTATAGCTCAGATGAACTACTGCTTGTAGTCACAAGGGACAGAGACCTTTGCTTGTTTGGATGTAGAAATTAAAATCAGCCTGAAATCTCAGTAAAGGCTAAAAGAACTACCGTAGATGTCACTGAAGGCGCTCAAGCACAGGCTCCCATCTATTCCAAATTTCTGTTGATCTGCTGTTAAAGTACAGTATTAAAGCAATATTGTGATTTAACATGTTTATTAATGTATTGATTTTTAGCCAAGTATTTTCTGAAAGCGCCTGCACTTTTAAAACAGTTTCAATGGACGGCTCCCCACCAGATGGATGCGTCAGACACACATGTGGCGTGTCAGGTTGCTGGGAGTAATGGAACTAGCAGCTTTTTTGCAGCTTGCAAGAAGTCACCATCCAGTTTCCAAATTACATATTTCAGTTCAACTGTTCTGAAACACAGACACATTATCCAAAGTAAAAGATAACAACTCAAATCCACCAATGCAATATAGACACGTTTAGCGCTGAAATAGAAGTATTGGCCAGCAGAACACCTACTGAAACATTCAGCTACCTACCACAGTGAGATGTTGAACAGCTTGTGTAGCTTTCCGTGGTAAAGAACATCAGCAGCAATCATGAGAAAGTCACGTGCTTGCATTTCCCCCTATTTCCCTTAAACGTACGACACGACATTGCCTTCTTTAAAACCTGGCTTAGTGCTGTATTGCCTTCTTTAAAACCTGGCTTACTACTGTACACAGCCATTGCCTTCTTTAAAACCTGGCTTAGTACTGTACTGTGTAGCCCTCCGCTATGTAAGAACACTAACAGACAGCAAGGTTGAGTGACGAATAAGGGGTTGTGTAACTTTTTCCGTCCTTGTGAGAGGGAAGAATAGACGTTCCTTCCTCAAGGTGAAGAGGTGCATGCAGCACAGCTCGAGCTCTAATCCTCACAAGACGTTTCGATGGCAAGGATTCGAGGAAGACCGTCAATAGATTAGACGGACGTGATTCGTACGGTCTCACAACATACCGCTGAGAGAAGAGAATGTCGAGGGTTCTAGGGTCGTGATAACAGTGCACCCCTTCCAAACTAGCGTATGAGGCCTACATTATCTGTACCCCCACTGAATAGCCAAGACATCACTTTGCACAGAGCTTCTGGCAAGCAAGCTAAACCATTTTTTTAATTATTAAACTTCAAAACATTTCATGTGATAGTATCTTACTTTCAATGTCTATTAGATTTGCAGGGGGATAAATGCTGTACACACATCCCCACCTCACCCCACTAACAACGTAACATATTTAATTGGAATTAAAATAGTGGGAAAAGCACATTATATACATCACACAACACACCCTGACAGATTGTCCTTTGAGAGAGCACGCGTTTACATCTGAGTTAACCTGCCATTCCTCCTTGTGATGTTGACATCATCAATCTGACTGGAACTACATAAAAAGGGCATTTCCCCCCCCCACATTAGACTCAGCTAATGTAGTTATTGCCAGAAGAACTTGTGTTCCTGTAAACTCCAGAGAGTAGTGGTGCAACGGATCATAAAACTCACAGTTCGGATCGCGTCACGGTTTTGAGCCATGGATCGGATAATTTCTCGGATCAGCAGACTGTATGCTTATATTTAATCATACAACTTTGCTTTCCATGTTTTACTTAGTCTCTTTATCACTTACTGACTCTAGAGCACAAGCATGCTTTGTGGGCCCCCCCACCCCACACACACACACACACACACACACACACACACACACAGACAGACATGCACAGGTGGCTGGACCAGCCATCAAACAGAGGAGCTGTGATAACAACACACAAAGGGAATGTGATGTCATTCTCTGATCAGGGCGCAATTTCGTATTTATATACTTTACCTTACATAGAAAATGCTGCTAGATTCATGTTGTATACAGTCTTTATAGAAATTCACACTTAGACCATACAGATCTACAGTAATAACCATTAATTAATTTGTGATCATTACCTTAGATTGTAACATAACTACACCTCAAAGATTTACATATCTCCACAAACATTTCAGTATAATTATGAATGGGGAAAAAATACACAAAGCAGCGTGTAGATCTGCAGGAAATGTTTGTGTTGTGTGGCAACAGTTTAGTCCGGTGTTGGCTCAGGCAAACAAACTAAACAAAATAAACAAACTTAATCTGTTTTTTGTTGGTCGATATATTGTCCCATAAATAAATCGCAATATTGTCATTTTAAGGGCAGACAAGAAAATACAAGGGTGGAATGGCTGACTAAATAATCCAATGTAAAGGACAAGCGAAGCAGAAAGCAATGTAGTTTAACTGAAACACAGGACTATTAATATATAGTAACCTACATTACTACTGTTGCTACAAAACAAGCATCCAACACACTTGTCTATAGCAGAAACTTCATGGTATTTTAGAATGAAAGTGACGCAGATCGTTGCAGTACGTGGGTAAGTGGCGTGCCTTGTAAAGCGGACCCAAAATTGTTAACATTAAAAAAATGGTAAAATATTATAACCATATCAGGTTTGCAGTGAGATATTTGTTTATTTATTTAGACACTATGTTTTCTTATGTAGAGTGGTAGAAACTTGAACTGGTACAGTAGCAGAATGATATAGAGGTGCGTTCAGAATTGTAGAATGTTCATGGTGAACATGTTTGCTTTGAACTTTTTATGTTTTCTGTAAACATTCCACACTCCCTCCAGCATAAATGTGAGTTCACCGAAAATTACCTCCTCAAGGCCACTGCCCGCTGAAGGCGTCGACGCGCGTCAAAAGATGCCAAAGTATTAGGATTTTACTAAAAACATTTTTATTTTTCACTTATATGTAAGACATTTGTTTTTAATTCTATGTTAATATAAAATGTTCTATGTTATATGTTTTGTAACAGTACATTTACAATTTCAACAATGTGCAGTGATCTTCTCATTTTTCCCCGCAGCTGTATACCAGTGTATTATATCATTAGCACTTCAACCTTGACCAAACACATAAAATGGGAGAAGATACAGGACAGAACAAGCTAGAGCAGGAGCATGGGTTAATATGAGTCAAAGAAATCAATAGCAAATGCACATGGCAAAGATGATGGCCATGAAGGGCTATTATGCTATCCCTGAATACAGAAAAGCTTTATGGATAATATGCTCACACCTCCATAGGGCCTGGTCATCGCACCTGCCTTGCATTACAACAATATGGCTTTCTAGGTACAGCATGGCAACCGGTAGAAATGTTTGGTTGATGCAGAGATGCTGGTGGCCCCTTAATCTGTTTGTAATTAAATAGAGTAACGGAAAATGTGTCCAATTGAAAATGTTTTACAGAACTGTAATGAGTTACAGCAGCTCGATGAAAAATATTTAAACTCAGTCAACAGATAAACTAACAATTTGAATATAAATAAATCAGGATTGTACAATGAAGACGTGAAAAAATGTGCATATGCTAAACTATTAGCGACCTCGGAGACCACAGTATAATTTATCTATCCATACGTAAGAATCTTTGTAGCTATGCCCCATTCATCACGAAGAGACTTCAAGAGAACACAAACCACTGAGGAATTAATCTCAAACTTTGTCATCAGATGTACTTCAGAACACAACAGGACTGATTCCAATTTGAATGAAAAATGACTAAAAGTGAGAATTACTTTAAGCCTTTACTGCTGTAACACATAGGATACTCCTTATGGATTAGCCTAGTTGCAGTTATAAGATAGATAACATTCAGAATGAGAAAAGAAAGTGCATCATGCCTCTATATTCTACATTTTTTATAGAATTAATGATTGTATCAGTGCTATAAGATCATTTCAAATGTCCTAAAATTATTTTGACTAGATACTAAGCTATCACAGTCACAGATAATGATTTGCACTACACTGTGCATATGATTGTCTAGAAGTATTGGGTAAAGGTATTACATAATGACCCATGTGGGGTTCCATACATTTGCATGTGTATTAAGGACAAAATCATCTGAACAGGGATGGTATTTTACCATCTTAATCACACTCATGGATTTAAGTCAGCTTGCCTAGTTAGGTGAATGTATTGATTGTTCTTAATCTACAGACTAAAGCTACAGGCTTTAAAGTGTTTTTTTAATGAAGCATTTTTATTGTGTATTGTACATTTTTTATGTTTTCAGCATTTTATTTATATTCTACACTTTGGATTATGTTATTGTATATTGCACTGGATTCTTCTGTCGAATTGTGATTGCATTATTAATGTGAAGCACTTTGTGACATCTGTCTGAGAAAAGTGCTATACATACTTTACTTGTACTTGTTTGTCTTTAAATGCGACACATTTTCTACAACCTAAACCTACTAACATGAGAACTAGAATGTAAATAACATTCTCAATTGTTGGGGCATTGTTGGGCATGATGGTGCAAAGTAAGGTTGTTCACTATGAGAAGAGCCTAACTGATTAACCAATTGCTTCGCACTACAAATTCGTAACTTGACATCTCTGTGGAGATTATTTGTCATGCCTTAAAACTAGAGTCTATTTAAACCAACGCCGCTAGCGACTGTGTCCGTTTAGCATAACCCGAGAATCACAGCTAGTTGAAGCGGAATCAATTCAACGTTTCTGTCACTGGAGGGATCTTCAACATGTCAACAACTGCAGGATGGGTCTTTTAGAGCACAGTATAGCTGGGACAGGCTGTATTTTATTTGCCTTTGGCATGAAACCATGGTTTTACAGCTCAAGAGACAGATGGCCCACAAAAGACTGTCAGCGAGCACAGCTCAATCCACAGTACAAATATACGCAATGATAGCTGTCACTTCTCAATACAGCACGTGCTACAGTACACATGACTACTGTTGAAAGCTAGGGTTTATGTTTTTTTTTTACCCTCTCTCACTGTTCATGTCTGGTTAAGGTATTGACATCGCAAAGATTGAATTAAAGAGAAGAATAAATTCCACATTGCATAATGGCCTAGATAATTAAATTAGATGGCCACATTGTCTATGCAGCAATTTAGCAGACAAGGTGATGCATGTTTACATTATAAATGACTGAAACATGGCGTATTGTTGGTCAATCACTAAAATAAGTCAAGTTGATAAGTAACTAATTGGAATTGACCGCAAATCAGAGAGTGTGGTATAATTGTTCTAATCTGATTTATAGCAGTGGCAGCACACAATCACACCATTTATACGACCTGAACATTCAGCAGACGCTGACATTAACTGGAGCTGATAGCTCGGAACAGCTTTGAATTATAAAAGCTGTAATGTAGGTACAAGACAGCTTTTGGCTAGCAACCTTTTTACACTAAAACTCACACAGCACAGACAGTCATAGACAACAACGAACGTAACCTCAACAAAAGTGTCAGTTTTATTTTTAAGGTAACCTTGATTTCAAATGTGTGCCTATACTGTCATGCACTATGATTGTATAACATTACAGTTAATTAAAGCTTATAGCCAACAGCAATGTTTCCCCTAGATTTGAAAAGCATTAACCTATATTCACCTAAATATCACACTAGTTTTATGCTTTACAGTATGCCTAAACACACGTCTTACCACACAAAAGCACAATAAAAGTTTAGGATTAATGCAACGCTCACAATGTCACAAATTACTTAAGATAGGTCAATACCTCAGGACTTTCTAAATAGTCTTACCCAATGGTAACGTGTACTGCTCACTGAGACTTTTGCTTGCAGGGAAACAGATGTATTATTCTGAGCTAAGAATGTTGCCCTTTCCCATGTCACTGCAATTCAGGGGTGGGTGTGGGGGGCAATGGCTTAATAGCAGTTAATTTGTTAATCAGGACTGCAACATGGCACTGCAGGTAACTGCTCTTTGTTTTAAAATAAACACCATAATAGGCCTACACTATGGAAGGTCAGCTAAAACGGTTATTGTACCTTGACATCCACCCTAAAAGCTTTGAGTCTTAACAGGAACAAAAAGAGAGATTGCTGCCCCCCACCCCCCCACCAGACAGTGGTGTGTTTGGAACTTAACTGCGACTACCGCGAGTCTTATCACAAAAATACAAAACATCTTACAGTAAGCCTACTGTATAAACTATATATAATAAAGATACAAGGTCGGTATTGGATGGCTCCATGTGAAAATTAATACAGTAGCATATGACCACCAGCATTCACCAAATCTAAATACCATTCAATCACGTGAAAATATCCTATATTATTTTACATCTATGGGGATAGACAACAACTGCAAGAAATCTGAAATGAGTTTATATAGGCGAATTTGATTTCAATAGCGTTTGAGCACCCAGTAAATGATGTCTTAATAGTCTGGTAATAAAGCCCTGGTCGACTGTCTTCATCCGATTATCATCAAGTGACGGTCCAGTTTAATTTTAAACAAATTAGGAGAAACAAGAACTTCATGGATTACCATACCGTAGCCTACCAATTTGTTGTAGGCTACTGCAAGGTCTGACTCTCTACACTACCCTTAATTAGCCGTGGGAGACACATTTCATAGTTTTAACACAAGGCAAAAATATGCTGCGTCCTCTCTCCTCGGCGCAAATGCCCATATATTTGCGCGTAAAGGGCATTTTAAGGTTAGCTTTTACGTGTTAAATAGAAACTTCTCTGAGAAATGTGAGGCAATAGAAATAATGTCCATGATCTACGCAAATCAGGAGGTCTGTGCGATGCGCAGTCTTATGAATAACTGTCTTGAGTATCCACTCACCTGATGCACCCGAAGTGTTTCCAACCGCACGTCTTAATCCAGAGAAGACAACGTGACCATTCACTTATCCAGAATCCCGACTAGGTCGCGAACTTCATGTCAAATAAGGTACGTGGTTAACAGAAGAGTGAGGTGATCATATTTAAATTCGCCCGACTGGGTGGTGCTTGCGATTTGTTATTAGTTGTTAGACACAGTTTGAAACAGATCTAGCCTACATACCAGACCACGGTGTGTAGCTGTGCCGGAGACGGCACTTGAGCCAGCCTGGCCTCAACTGTTAGCCCGGGCTAACATCAATAGCACAACAACGTGCGTTTTATGGGGCCCCGATAAGGGTTTTATAAAATAAAGATTTGTAACCGCATCCGCTGACATCGATTCTTCAGCCGAGAGTTTGTCTCTATTCACAGCAGATCGTTCCCATCAACACCAGTGTTTCTACCGTATTGTTCGGACCAGCTGCCAGCTACCCGGACCCATAGAAATGCGGCAGCTTCGACAGCAGGAAAAAAAGACTTGACAAGTGTCCTTCTGAAGCCTCGGCAGTTAAAATACCCTTTTCATGAGTCCGCGTCCGTATTAAATCCCTCTAAACAAGCAGTGCAGCATTCTTCAGCTTGGTCTACTCGGCAGAAGAGGCGGTGTGCTCCACTTTTCAGACGGCCTCGACACAACAGTCCTTTCTTCCCAGCCTCCTCCGGTTCTGACAACCAGCGAGCAGCCAATCCGAACACAGCTTTCCATCTGGTCGACTGCGTCCACAACAAAACGCGGACAAGGATTTTGTGGATTGGATTAGAGCAGACAAAAATAAATCAGTCTGAAATAAACCCGTTATAGATGGGTCTAGGTCTGCCCGCTCATGAAAAAGGAAACAGCAGAACTAAAGCTTTGTGGAATAGCTATTAGCTAAACCACAAATGTAACAATATATGGAACAAGT
Organism: Forbesichthys papilliferus; assembly: GCA_025399855.1. Taxonomy (NCBI): domain Eukaryota; kingdom Metazoa; phylum Chordata; class Actinopteri; order Percopsiformes; family Amblyopsidae; genus Forbesichthys; species Forbesichthys papilliferus. Next base: position 7,058 of record JAODOY010007867.1, on the reverse strand, counting down.
GAAACAGAGATTTACTTTTTAATGGGCTAGTTTTGAATTCTGGCGCACAGCATGGCTACCTATTAGGCTACCTACACTCCTCACGCAGTGCAACACATCTCCTTTGCATAGAGTTGATCAAGTTGTTGATTGTGTCCTGTGGAACGTTGGTCCACTCCTCTTCAATGGCTGTGCAAAGTTGCTGGATATTGGCAGGTCCTGTCAAAATATGCAGATATAGAGCATCCAAAACATGCACAATGGGTGACATGTCCAGTGAGTATGCTGGCCATGCAAGAACTGGGATGTTTTCAGCTTCCCGGAATTGTGTATCATCCTTGCAACATGGGGCCGTGCATTATCATGCTGCAATATGAGGTGATGGTCGTGGATGATTGGCAAAACAATGGGCCTAAGGATCCCGTCACGGTATCTCTGTGCATTCAAAACGGCATCAATAAAAATGCACCTGTGTTCGGGGTCCATAACATATGCCTGCCCATACCATAACCCTACCGCCAACATGGGCCACTCGATCCACAACGTTGACATCAGCCAACCGCTCACCCACACAATGCCATGCGTCTGCCATCTGCCCTGTACAGTGAAAACCGGGATTCATCCGTGAAGAGAACACCTCTCCAAAGTGCCAGACGCCATCGAATGTGAGCATTTGCCCACTCAAGTCGGTTACGACAACGAACTGCAGTCAGGTCGAAACCCTGATGAGGACGACGAGCACGCAGGTGAGCTTCACTGAGATGTTTCCTGCCAGTTTGTGCAGAAATTATTTGGTTATGCAAACCGATTGTTGGTGGCTGGTCTCAGACGATCTTGGAGGTGAAGATGCTGGATGTGGAGGTCCTGGGCTGGTGTGGTTTCACATGGTCTGCGGTTGTGAGGCCGGTTGGATGTACTGCCAAATTCTCTAAAACGCCTTTGGAGACAAGTTATGGTAGAGTAACAGCTCTGGTGGACATTCCTGCAGTCAGCATGCCAATGGCGCACTCCCTCAAAACTTGCGACATTTGTGGCATTGTGCTGTGTGATGGAACTGCACATTTTCGAGTGGCATTTTATTGTGGCCGTCCTAAGGCACACCTGTGCAATACTCATGCTGTCCGATCTGCATCTTGATGTGCCACACCTGTGAGGTGGATGGATTATCTTGGCAAAGGAGAAGTGCTCACTAATACAGATTTAGACAGATTTGTGAACAATATTTGAGATAAATAGGTCTTTTGTGTACATAGAGAGAGTATTAGATATTTGAGTTCAGTTCATGATGAATTGGGACAAAAACCAAAGTGTTGCGTTTATTATTTTGTTCAGTGTATTTTCCTGAGTGTATTTTCCCGGTAATTCTCCATAAATGTGTTTTAAATGTAAGCTTGTTGCATCTAGACCTACGACCACAATCACTTTTATCTGCAGATATAATTTACCATTGACTCCACGGGCAGTGAAAGCTGTTCAGCTTTAGTCTGAGTTCGCCTCAGACTTCTAAAGCGGTAGGATCCAATGTTACGGTTGGCTCTTGTACTAATGGTACTTGCCATTAAAGCCCATATGGTTCTAATCACTGGGACGCACTGTCTGAGGCTCGGGACTATGTAAACCATAGGAATCCTCTGAGAGATCCAGATTATTTATTTTCGTATAGACATCTAATGTAGCCTATAGTTATTCTCCCTCGGGAAGAAAAAAAAATGTTTGATCACAGCATAAAGCACAAATTTTCCTTGGGAATACATGCTCAGTAGGCTATGACAGTGGTTCTCAAACTGGGGGACGGGACCGCCCAGGGAGTCGCAAGACACAGAGGAGGGGGTCACAAGATGATTTTCAGAAATTTACAATTTACAATGATTATAATGGCATAGTTTAGCCATACTTGTTAGTAGCACTACAGTTTATACATGACTTTGATGTATTCTGCTACTAGCCTGTAATAAAATACTACCAAATAATATTATGGCTGTTATTCTTCTACCACCTTTGGGGATAGCGGGGGTCGCGAGTCTCCGGCACTGTTATTTTGGGGGGTCACAAGCAGAAAAGTTTGAGAACCCCTGGGCTATGACACCAATTTTCAAGCTGTTATTTTTATTTTTCGTTGACATAGCTGACCCTGGCCCTGGCATTGGTGGAAAAGGGGTATCAGAGGGTCTCAGCAATCCTTTGCGTGCTGCGTCTCACATGCACACTCATGTGCACATTGCAGTAGGAGTTGTAGAGACAGTGTGTAGCCTACTAGAACTGAGGCAGCAGGATTCTGTGCTGGAAAAAGGAGGTTGGTTTAATGCAGGAATCCTATGCCCCCCGCCACACACACACACACACACGTGTACACACACACACACCTATCCCCTATGCGCTGGACCACACAGAGCTAATACATGTTGAAAACCATTTCATTTTTCATGATACACCATTTGTCTTGTTCAGAGGCGTTTCATCTATTATTCACCCATGGAAGATTAATATCTTGCGGCTGTGTCAGGTAAAACAGTATGGTGTCGCGCACTGGCAGTGGCAGCAACGTTTAAGCTGTGCCTGATCTGTTTAAATCCCGCAATATACTGTAAGTGGAAGCACACATTCATGTTTATTGTTGTTTATTGGTTAGTGTATTATGCCCAACCCCAGGTTTCTGCCAGCGCAGCACACATTTTTTGAGACGACTGTCAATCAAAGTTTGGGCGGCTAGGGGGAGGGGAAGAGAACAGGGTGAGCATATATTGATATAGAGGGAGTAGGCTACAGAGGAGTACCTAACACTCAGCAATACATACAACTCTGATGATTACCTTATGCTAATTTGCGTTAGCTTCATCCGTGTTGATAAGGACCACAGTGAGGCTAAAGCCGTGACTGGTTTGAGAATTAGGCCACAGTCAGTGTGTACCACAAGGTGAAAGCCGTTCGTCGCGTTCAACCCAGGGGTGAATGAATCCTATTTATGTACCCTGTTTGAGACACTCGTGTGACCTACACAGCTCAGTGGGGTTCACCGCGTTGATGACAGTTCACACTTCAGACCCTCCATTCTATCTGTGCTATCACAGCTTCACTCAGCAATAGACCCAGTCTCTGAGGTGGCACCAATTCGGCAAGGAAGGCTTTCAAATAGAAGTCCTGGATTTGTTGAGTGGGCCAAAGAAGCTAGCTTTGCGAGACCATTCAGATCTTGCGAGATTTAGTTTAATTACGCCGTGAGAATCAGTCTGGAAAGCCTCGGAATAATTTTGAATGTGTCAGAGTAGCAGCTGAACTTTCTAATCAACGTTGTGTTTATAGCTATACGGGCGTGGTTTAGGTGTGCTGACCATGGTGCTGACAGCAAAAACGACCAGATGGTTCATCCAATCAACTGCCAAGTATTTTTTTAAAAGTACAGCCATTCACAAACAGTTTCAATGTACGGCTTCCCAGATGGACTTGTGACAGGAATTCCTCTGGCATGTCAGGTTACAAAGAAGCAACATGCCACTGAGAATTGTGGTTTGGGTAGGAGGGGGAAGGCTTCGCGTCAGTCATAGGTCCTAAGTTGAAGTGGCAGTTCTGTGACAGAAGAGTGATGTTAAGGCACAAATGCCTGGCAGCAGAGCATCCAGTCTTAACATGCCCAATGACACAGCTGCTCAGGGCCACGACCCCTCAACAGTGACAAAGAGGCAAAGTTGGAAAAATTATGAGAGAATGGTCAAAAGCTGCAAAGCATATAGTGTGAGATTAAGAAAGCAAATCTAGCCTTTGTTATCCTTTGTTGTTACGAGTTTCTTGTGTTAGATTATCCTGTTACTGTTTTTAAGATTTAAAATCCATTTGGTTCTAATTTTCTCTGTTTTATTCTTGGCAGATTTCTCAATGAGTGTGGACCCCATAATAAACCGTCAATTGTTGTATAAATCGAGTATAAAGAAAATTAGAGAGTGCTCGATACAACACCGAGACCTTTTTTCTATTTATCGAGTTCTCGGTTTGTTCGGTAATTAGGCCTGCTTTGTTCGTGTTTCGTGATTATAACTAAAAAATTTGGTAATTAACAGATTAATTAGCGAGGTCAGTTGATTAGGCCAAAGGCTACTTCAGGAAAGGCTTAATATTAATTCCCAACAGTGATTTAATTCAATAGCAATCATTTCAGTCATGTCGTAACCTACATATTTGAGCTTCCCATGTTTCTGAAAGTACCAGCCACCCAGTTTGCTACAGCTAATGAAATGAAAGAACCGTACCCGACCACAAGCTTTCCCGCTATATGTTCAGCTTTATCTTTTGCGTTCTTCAGCAACAACTACTTACAACTAAAAACTGTTTTCTAATCTGCGTGACACATTAATCATCTCGTCGTTAACGTAGACTAAATGTGTGTATGTGCATTATGGATGACATTCACTTTGCAGGTCTGCTTAGTAGAAGCGCGAAATGTAAGTACACAAAGAGACTTCAAAGGTAACTTCACACATGGTGTCTTTGGAGATGAATGGATAATGGTTACATCTGCTCGTCCCCAAATGTCTTTATTGGCAGCACATGCCATATTACCTTCAACCCAACTGAAAGGCTCTCTAAACACAGACAACATTACAACAGTATTAAAAACAGCCATGGTTCTAAACTGAACTGAATTTCTTAACTACACAGTCCTAAATATAACATTTATGCGTTATTGCCCAATGGTGTGAAGTAAAGCCAAGTACTCGTGTGATATTTCGGCGTGATCTATCCAAGTCTGAGCCTCTTTTTATCGTTGCCCGGCACCTTGACTTAGTGTAGGAGCTAAGAGGGTTACAGTGTGTCCATCCATCGAGCTGTCATAGAAGTGTTCATAGAAGAACACTTTTTCTGCACGGCACAACTTTTCTTTTTTTACGCCTGACAAAAGTATTTCCATAACAGAAAATAACATAACAGTGGAAATATGAATTTTAGGAACATACTTGAGACTTTTCGTGCCAGGAGCATAATCTCCAAGAACAAGAACATTTGTATTGTATTTGTAACAGACTCATATAATATGTCTAAAATTAAGATCTCCCTACAACGTATAAATAACAGTGAATCCTTAAATCAGTTGTGCGCCTAAATATCGTTAAACTAGTTGGCATTGATCTCCATTCGGGCAAGAATGACTTTCTTATGGTTTTGGCAAATATCTCTGGGGAAATAAATTTCCCTTGGTGAGTAATTACAATCAACAGTTACATGCACACGCGCACACATGCACGCACGCACGCACACCCACACACACACACACCCCTTTCAAATCTTTCAATTCCTTTTGAATCCAACAGCTAAAATGGATGCTCAGTATTGGAGTACCACAACAAGAGGGGTCCCGGTTAAACAGGACCCGGATTTTCTCCCACTGTGCTTGCCATGCCTTGGAGGACAGAGCGGAGAGAGAGCAGAGGTGGAGAGGAGCTGTCTCTCCCTGGAGGAGCTTCAAAACACACCGCAATACTGGGAACCCACCCACAACCGTTCTGCACAATGTCCCCCCTCCACACACACACACACACACACACACACACACACACACACACACACACACACCACCACCTCAATCGACACACACAGACACAGTACACCTTAATTAATCATCTGGGTTTGTCACATTCTGTTTGGCTCAACTGCACCTACACATCCTCTCATGTTATGAATTAACAGAAAAAAGACTGAACGGCTCGTGGCAACCGGAGATAAATATCAAGAGCACTGCAAGGGAGATACAGATGGGGTATTTTTCTCTGCTGTGCTCAAATTATACAGCAAATAAATCAATTAAGCTTAATTTTGTCACCCGGGGAAACAGACTAATAAGTAATTTATATTTGTTAGGCAGCGAACCCTGCATGTTGTATTTCCACTGACCTTTTGACGAATCCAAAAGCATTTTGGAAGCTAACCTTCCCTTGATATTAGCATTTCGCAAATGCAACCGTACAAGTCATGGAGATTTGTTGAGCGGAGAGCTCAGCGAGTGTCACTGTTCGTCTGCAAAGCAGTCATGACCGGTCATTCATCACTGTCGCCCTGTGAGGTTCACCCGACCACACACGGGCTTATCATAGATGGTATGGACGCAGAAAAGTGCATGTTAGAGAGGTCTGACTGGGAAAGGCGTACTCCCAGGGATGCACAGAGTTACAGGCTCCCTTTTTCACGCCAAGAGGATGAGAGATCCGGTGAAGGGGTCAGCAACGGAAATGCGGAAGGTATCTTTAAAGTGCACGTCTGATTTATAAGTTGAGACAATGCCCACGCTTGCACACAGATGCAGTCTGGGGGGTCTGTTATAACCTGCCTGGTGTTTGGCAGTAACGTTAAAGCAGATAAACTGCCTATCTGTATATGCTTTAAAAGGCTCCCTCGTTCAGCAGGGACTGCAACGTCAGGGAGCTGAGATCAGCACTGACATGTCTTAAGTAATGGCGGCCCCACTTTGGACAGGAAAGTCATACTTTAAAAGCTCCATTCGCACCTTGTCTCTTTTGAATGCACTTTAATATGCCTCCCTCTTTTTGGTGTAATGGAAAGTAGAAATCATTCCACACAGGCGGAGCAACTGCTTGCCTCTGGATTAGCACAAATCTGTATAAAGCGAAATCAAACATGACACACTCTTATCAAGAAAAGCCTCTTTTATGCCTCGGCTGAACGGGATGATCCCAGTTACTGTCTGGTCCATTAACGCCTATGTGTTTCAAATGTTCTCAAACATCACATTTGCATGTGTCCAGTTCTTTAATTCATTTCATACATAAATATCTCCTATGAATTTCTTAAAATTGCAGCGCTCCTGCATCTCTACTGTAAATTAGTTGTGTGGACTATGCTGGTGTCAGATCAACAGCAAACAAAACACATACAAGTTACCAAGGAAGCTGAAGGCATATAAATGTGTTAAATCATAATCCAGTGTTTTGCGTCATGCTGTCTATAGAAGAGATAAACAAAGGTATGGAAGCAGAAACGCCTTGACTTTGAAAACGTTATGTAGGTAAACAGTGTCAAAAAGCTTAACCGGGGGGGGGGGGGGGGGGCTTTATTATTTTTAAAGTATTTAAATT
>JAODOY010007859.1:0-30454 GCA_025399855.1 Forbesichthys papilliferus | reverse complement strand
TTTAATCAACTTTGCATTAATTTGATAATTAAACTAGTATTGTGTGCATGCAACCATACTAATTGACTCAAGATTAGATCTTTTTGTTCATTGGGTTCCTTGGTGGACATTTTGTTGAATGTTCTGATTCAGAACTAGTGTATTTTGAAGCCCACTGTTTGATATATTTTACTGTATATTATGATCATAATATACAGTAAAATATATCAAACAGTGGGCTAGTACACTAGTTCAAAATGCTAACTAAACAGTCTACTTAAAGTGAGGGATAGTTTGGGCACCACATCTTGACATATTAACACAATCCTCCACTTATATTAATATTTCTTTATATTTTAAAACATATACTTTCATACATTTAACATGGTCTAACACCCTTTTCTTCAGTATAGTATCTCACTTTTTCACTGCAAGTAAATCACTGCTATGTGATATTTCAATAATAATAATATCTATTTTAAAGTAAAAAATAGACATACAGTAAGTATGTAGCCATGCCCTGTTGTGGCTGATGAATAACTTATTGGTATTGTCTTGGTTATTTCATGTCCTGCGCAACTACAAAATGCCTATCCTGTCTTCAAAAATGTGTTGGTCAATATGGTTCTGGGCTCTATGCCCAGTAAAAACAGGTCCTTGTTCATGCAACTTATTGCAATGTATTGTACAGCAGCAAAACATTATAAAGCAATGCACATTTGTTGTAAACAATAAATAACACAACTACATATATTGTATATTGCGCCAAAGCAAAAACAATTTGTTTTTAAAGCAAACCAGATTATTATTTAAAATAGTGTGCAATCAATTGATTCTGGTATAATTTATGTTTAATAATACCTGAGTCACTTTTTTTGAATGATATAAAGTAATTCAAATGTCATCACTATATGTGGATAGAATCATCAACATTCAGATCATATCAGAGTAAGCCACAACCTACAGTAAATCTTAAACCAAGTTTTGGAGATATTCTCTCTCTCTCTCTCTCTCTCTCTCTCTCTCTCTCTCTCTCTCTCACACACATTTAGTTTGGTGTGATTGTTCATTTAGGTTATATGCACAGGGGTTCAAACCGCTACAGTAATTAGGAACAAACTAAATTGGGGTCACAATGTACTGTATACTAGTTAGGGTGAGGGCTATTATTTGGAACACATTTGGTAATCTGTGTAATAAAGCAATATGTCCAACAAAGGTGTCATCTCCTCAGGGTATAATTTACTAAAGTGATGTTTTGGGAAATTATTTGGTGAAACATGTTAGGGACATTCAAATAAAATGTGCGTTTGATAACCTTTAACCAGGAAAATTCTTATTGAGTTTTAAAATCTCTTTTACAAAAGCGCCCTGGTCAAGAATGTCAATACTATCAGAGATATAATTACAAATGGGTCAGAACCACCTGCCAAATCACATCCCACATGGAAAATAATTCTGAACGAATCATCTTGAGCTATACAAAATAATCTAAAATCCAAATTCAAATCTAGTTTGCATAATTGTGTCATTATGCATATTTGCCAATAATACAGCCCAATTGATTTAAGGTGGAAGACAGCTGCTACTGTAGAATTGTACCGTGTGGGAAATACAACTTTCCAGAAAACGAACAACAGCAAATGGGATAAGCTTTATACAATATATTTTGAAGTCTGCAGAGGTGTACAACCCAAGAAGTAGATGTTCTACTTGACATGTACATGGTGCACATTTTGTTACTCTACAGCAGTACAACGCTTGTTCTATAGAAAATAATAGGCACCATCTCATAGTATCAGTGTGTGTCTGAAGAAAATATGATTAGCAATTCTACCTCGGGTCATGTTATATAGGAGTGCATTATCCACAACGTGTTATAATTGAGGTTAAATCAAAATGCGATTGTGTAAAAATGTGATGAAATGAAATGCTTCAATAACCACAGCTGCATGTTTACAGGCAGTTTTCATAAACATACCATACACACACACACACACACACACACACACACACAGTAGGCAAAGTAATGGCATTGTTAATTACCGCACCTCTGCCAATGCCGCCGGCCAATATCTCACTTCCGTCAGTCTTCCAGTCCCAGCCATAGTGTGAGTGATAAACCGCATTCAGCAGGGAGGGAGGGGAAACGGGGAGAATGCTACCTTCCTGCTCGGAATGCTAATGTGACCATATAGCTTGTGGTAGCTAAGCTAACAAGGTTATTTTGTTAAGTCTGGGGAGTTGAATGGCCGCATCAAGCTAATTAAGCGCGTTTGTCACATGTGCAGCTGACGAGGAGATAAAAAGGCCGCAGCCTGAAAGCCGTACAGGTTAAAGACAGATGTGCCTTCCGAATTGGCGAACTGAGGTAAACGTTTGCAGAGAACGCGTTTGCTATGAATATGACATTTGAACGTTTTGTGTAAGCATTCCAAAATTATTAGCTTTATACTTCGTCAAGCATCAATACGTTACATTACAATAGTTACATTTGAAATAGCCCATGCACATGGGCTATACTACAACCTTGTACTAAAATGCAATAATTCCCCATCTTGATTTATAAACAAATGTATTTTTCTCGTATTTTGCAGTGAAGCGTAATGTATGAGGATTGAGGAAAGGCCGGTCATGCTAACTTCACATGACATTCAATTAGCTGACGTAACGCTAAAGACCGCCGCCCAATGGCGACGTTGTTTGGCGGTGCGTCAAGGAATGTACTGTTCGACAGGTAAAGTCAAATTGACTGAGGAGCTCAGAAACATGCTGATTTTCAATGCGTGTTTCTTGCTTGATGCCTAAGAAATAGAACCGCATTCTACACCTTGGCGTTGCGCGTCAGATGCTGTTAGTATGTGTTGCCCTGATAAAAATAACTAGTTCTAAAACTCTGGAGTCTCTTGACGCACGTCGACGCCTTCAGTGGGCATTGGCATTCAGGCAATCCTGCAGGGACAAGTCATGTGACCTGCCCAGGCAGGCCGGGCCGCCCACCTCATATAGGTCGAGCATCTGGTTCCCTCCGATGCCCCTGGAGGTCTTGACGTTCTCCATAGCCAGGGTGAAGTAGATCCCTCTGGTGTCAGACAGGTACAGGTTGTAGGTGTCGTTCTGGTTCCATTCCTGCACAGCTGCAAACACCTGTTTCTCGTCAGTGCTGACGATGTGTAAATCCTAGCACAGAGAGAGCGAGAGAGAGAGAGAGAGATAGAGAGAGAGAGAGGGAGAGGCAATTAACAGCAGGAGAGACTGCAGGCGGAGATGTGGGCCCCATGAGGAAACTGTGGTGGGAACACACACTGTTATGAAGGAGATGTTTTACAAGGGAAGATCTTTATCAGACAGGGATATTTCATGACAGAGATAAAGATGTTTGCCAGATACCTGCAAAGTATGTCTGTGCTGTATTAATTGTCACCCTAAAGCCACTTTATCACTGATAATTTATTCAAAATAATTAAATTAGCATTTGGGAATAGCTGAATGAAAACACATAATTGAGTTTTAATGCAATATAGTGATTTATAACAATGTACATTTTGGAGACGTTATCAAGCAAAGTGGCTGTGGCTTACCTTGGGCAGAGAATATTTAGGCAGTTTGATCTGGATGAAAGAGTCTCTTTTGTAAGACACATAGTAGCTGGCCCTTCCTGATGTAGGTACCTGGAATGTATGAGAAACAAACCAATGATAACTTAGTATACATTTAACTTGCTCTTTTCTATTTTGGGGGGTGGCTTAATTAAAGTGTAACTGTACCCTAAAGTGTGTTTTTTTAGCTGTAAACCAGAGCCATGGAAAGAGACAGTTGCACAAACGAAAGTTCGAAATTGTCAACGGTGATAAAACTGTTCCATGAAGTGCTTGGTTGGCAATATGAGTCAATATATACATATATATAAGACTTTTTTTTTTTGGTAATTAGTAGTCAATTAACGGACAAATTTACATTTACAATATTATTTGCAGGGTACTTTTAGTATTTGCCACTATCTTTTGGGAACTGTTTTTAGACTCCACGATACACCATTGCTGTGAAAAAACAATCAATTGGAGTAAACAGAGATGACGTGACTCTCTGTGTACATGGCTCTGCTGTAAATACAGTAGTATGATTGATCTATCTGTGATGAGACACATCAATGCTGGTGCTAACATTGACAAAATTCCAATTTTTATAAAAATCTAAATTTTCTGGCCTGAAAACAGAACAACACGTTATATCCATTAAAAATCACCCCAGCAACTGGCTGGTTTTCAACAGTACACTAAGTATGTACTCATCGTACGTATTCAAATTAAATTTGTTAATGTTATTAACATTAACATTTAACATATCAGCCCCTCCCCTCACCTCACCGAGCTCAGTGATGCATTTTTAAAAGTTGTGAAAGTGTGTAGTGGGTGGAGTCAGGCTAGGAGCTGGGGTGCAGTTACACTTTAAGCATTTATTTATGTTTGTTTGTTTTATCATTGATTTAACTCAAATTGTTTGTTTAGCATATTTCAATAGAATTGGCCAAGGTTCCATGAGCTTCATTATTAGCAGATTATTTGGTTTTAGCCAGGCAATCACTATAGTGAAAGAATACACACATTGAGTTTTCATTGCATTGTGATGCACAACAAATTCTGGTTGCTTTTTGTCGACTTTGCTGTTAAAAGTGATCTTCTGCCTCACTGCTTCTCAGCAGATGTCAATGCAGTCTGAGGTATCAAATATCTTCTGTGCTAATCAATAGTCTCATTATTCTTTTGTTGAATAAATCTTTAAGTCACCTAACCGACGTCCAACTGTCTAGGAGAAAGTCATCCTTAATGATCTTGGCCTTGTGAAAACTATCCAAGTTGTTACAGTACATGCTATCCTTAAAGACCATTCGTCTGGCCGGCTTGACAACTCTGTGACACCAGACGGCTGTGGCCTAGCAACCAATGTTAAAACAGTGGTGAAACTGTTTCACATGTGGGCTATTCGCATAGGTTTTGCAAAGTCTCTATTTATTTTAATGTATTATGCCCAATTATGATGCCCAGGCATTCACCATCACAGAGTTTACAACAAACGCAGAATGGCAGGGGACCACGTGCATGTTAAGCTTGTTGTTACAACAGATTATATGAGCACAGAATGCAAGTGAAGTCTTGTAAAACCATGTGAATAACTGGTTAAACCTTTCAAACTAAATACACATTTTAATTTAAGGGAAAGGGCCAAAATTGTCCAATTTATTATAGCTTGGGCTATTAGCTACTTGAAATGGATAGGCTACGCTAACATGAACCCTGAATGGGAGCAGACTATACTCTTCGGTCTTTGCAGCTGTTCTGTAGACACTGGACATCTCTGGTTAACCCAGCGTAAGGCCATTACTGTAACTTGGACACAGAGACAGTGTACTCATAAAATGTCAAGACAGACAGACACGGACAAACACAGGCACACACACACCCACACACATACATGCACACACACGCACCTTAATATTACAGCTGTTATATCATCCCATACTTACAGTATTAATTATAATACACAGCGACACAGTGATTGGATTAATAGGAAATCTTTATATGAAACTCCCAGTTCTAAAACAGTAATACTTGCATAATGTTGCATGGCATGGCAAATTATTTTTGTAGTTACAATAAAGACTCTGAATGGCTTGAAAGCTTGGAGAAGAAAAGTGGTGCGAGGAAATAAAGACATCGAGCATCACAGAATGGTCACACACGAAATCGAGTAGAGAAGGATCAATGGTGGGGTAACCAGAGGCGTTTTGAACTTTAAGAGAAATTGGTATGATTGATTTTTTTTTCTCTTATCCCTCTCAGGTTCTTCCGTCTGTGACGCAAAATGTTAACATGGACCTGCCTGAATGGAAGGCGAGGTTTACGTGGAGCGGTTGTGGGTTGACTTGAAAGAGGTCAAACGTGATTGACGAAACTTTGAAGAAAATCTCATGTTTTGGTCTTGCCAAGACTGGTAACTTATTTACAGTAGTTATTTTATGTAACAGAAATGTAACACGAGCTGTGTAAATGGTACACAATATTGAAATAATAATTACAACAACAACAACAATTTCCTCTGGGATTAATGAAATGTGATGATGATGATGATGATGATGATGATGATGATGATGGTTAATCAACAATGTGAGCATTACATTTTTTAAAGTTACACTTCACACTTCTTAAAACCTTAAATATTCTGCAATTATTGCAGGTGGTGGTCTGACATATCCGTTGAGTGTACCTGATGATACGATCATATGTTGAATTCTTTTATATAAATCAAATTGTACGATTTATAGCTTTCTAGCGGTATATAGCATGAAGAACAACTTTTAAGTTTAACTTGTCAACAACACAACTTTCCCAGCCAAGATAGTAAACGGCCCACGGGCGGGCCGTCGGAGTTTGAAATATAACAATCCAACAATAAGCACAATAAGAGAATAAGAGAAAGGTTCAAAAAGCCTTGGAAGGTAAATGTGTTTCTACCTGTTTTCAAAAAGGCGAGTGACGACAGGCTTTGCAGAATTATACACAGTGATATAATAATAATAATAATAAACTTTATTTGTATAGCACCTTTCTGTCGCGGAATGAGTGGATGAGGCGGCAGAAATCAAGCGCAGGTTGGGTTTAACAATGAATTTAATTATCAAAAGATAGCATGCACTCACCAGAACAGCAAACAATAAACCAAAGAGACAGGGAGAAACACACGGATACATATACTCTCCCCAATTAGGGGAATGGGCACCAGGTGTGTGTAATGACAAGACAAGGGAGTGAAGGAAAACCCCAGGAAGCATGACAGGGCCATCAAGCCATGACACTTTCATACACAATGTGCAACTCAACGTGCTTTACAGTTAAAAACATTTGAACAAAGGATGAAGGGAACAAATGTAATTAAACAAAAATAAATAAGAAACAATGAAAAACTAGGTAAAATCAATGGAAAAAAAAAACGTTATTGTATTGGAGTTTGGTGGGACTCTAACCCACCGGGACTCCAACCCAGGCATTTGGTGGGATTATAACCCACAAGGACTCCAATCCAAATATTCCCAAATAATTTACCCAGGCGTTTGGTGGAACTCTAACCCACCAGGACTCCAACCCAGGCATTTGGTGGGATTCTAACCCACACGGACTCCAATCCAAATATTCCCAAATTATTTACCCAGGCGTTTGGTGGAACTCTAACCCACCGGGACTCCAACCCAGGCGTTTGGTGGGACTCTAACCCACCGGGACACCAACCCAGGCATTTGGTGGGATTCTAACCCACAGAGACTCCAACGCAAATATTCCCACTCAGGCGTTTGGTGGAACTCTAACCCTCGGGTACTCCAACCCAGGCATTTGTTTGGATTTTAACCTACCAGGACTCCAACCCAGGCATTTGGTGGGAATCTAACCCACTGGGACTCCAACCCAGGCGTTTGGTGGGACTCTAACCCAACATCAAGGACTGTCGCAGAGATGCCTACCCAATTTTCCAGCCTATCTATAAGTATTCTATGATCTACAGTGTCAAATGCTGCACTGAGATCTAATAGAACTAGAACAGTTCTACAACTGTGTTATTAGAGTCAGTATTCAGTCGTATATCATTTAAACCTTTAATCAGTGCTGTTTCAGTACTGTGGTGAGATCGTAAACCTGACTGAAATTTGTCTAAGAGACCATTTGAAGTCACAAAATTGCTGAGTTGATTGTAGACAACCTTCTCAATAATATTGGCTATAAAAGGTAGATTTGATACAGGTCTATAGTTATTCATTATATATGCATCCAGTGTTCTCTTTTTTAATAGGGGCTTAATGGCAGCTATTTTTAGAGACGTTGGGAAGATTCCTGATTGCAGAGAGCTATTAACTATTTTCTGTAGGTCTAATAATATGGAGTTTAGAATTGTTTAAAAAAAGTCTGATGGCATTGTGTCAAGACAGCAAGTAGATGCTTTAAGGTGTCGAACTTTTTCTTATAGGGATTTTTGATCAATTGTGATGACACTGCATGGTCAGGAGTTACACAACCTGTCACTACTGTAGCATGAAGTTGCATGAACTGCTTTGGGTAGTGAGAAGTGCACCTCATACCGTATGGAATGACTAGCACCGTTAGAAGAAGCTACTTAGGCCACGTTCAGACGTAACTTCTTTTTCTGATTAAAAGCTAATTTTCCACCTAGAAAATAAAGGAGCTGAAACTGTTGTTACGGTTGTTATGGGAAACACCAGGTCTCACTATGCCGCTTGTGATTGGTCAACTGTCAAAAAAGCAAATGAGGTAGAGCGTTTTCTTCTGAGAAGTTGAACGTCATATTTAACTGAACTAAAAGCCCAGAGCTGCTGGAAAAAGAGCCTCCAATGTAAAAAAGAGGCTCCGTAGGGTTATAATGTAAAACACGGTTCGCTCCATAGGGTTATAATGTAAAAAAGAGGCTCCATAGGGTTATAATGTAAAACACGGTCCGCTCCTAGGGTTATAATGTAAAGAAGAGGCCGAAGGCTTCCGAAAAAAAGTTACATCTGAACGCGGCCTTAGAGTACATGGTTGTAATTATCAGTAAATGGCTTTCCGATAAATTCCTCTAGAGATAATTACTAAGCTTTATAAAACAGTATGTGCATCTGTTGTTTTTTTTTTCTTTCTTTGAAAGCATTATAACAAAAAGCCATTGCAACTATGATGTGCATGATGCTGTACTGTAAATGTAAGCTATTGTGTACAGAGGTTACGGGTGCAGTAAACTTGAATAGAACAATGAGATAGCTTTTTTATTTTTGGGATAACATATGTTGAAGAACAACTGTGCAACAATGTCTACCAATGTGTGTATAATGTGCAGTGTGAATGACCTTTTGACAACGTGTCACTAAAATTACCTGGATGAAGATGTAGTCATCCTGAACCACCAACGAGCTGATGTCAATGTACCCGGGGAATGGATAGTTCCTGTTAGGCTCCATGCACATCTGAGCTCTGCATGTGATATACTGGACATCTGCCAGGCAGGAAGATGTAAGTACAAGGTGTTAATGATATACTGTAGTAACAGCAGCAATCCTCACAGCTTTTACATTCAAATATAACTCAGTGGGAACACGGTATATTTAGTGTTGTCTGATTGACATTGAGAACATCTTTGAATGGTTACCTAAGTCACAAAAAGAATATACTATATATAACATGCATTTCTACTTCAAATACTACGTGTCTCGAGATATTATTTTCATATTCCACCCATGAGTGTGACATTTTACCTGCATAATGTACCCCTCTCGTTAGCGCATGGCTTGCTCTTATCATCTACAGATACCACAAACAAGCATTTCTGTCAATCATGACCCAGTGTAGAGCGAGTGTTTATACGTATCCCACAAAAGTATGGCTGCTCTGACATTGCAGGCTCGAAATAAACAATTTCACCTATAGAAGACCTTGGTGGTAATGTCATTCAGAACTATTGAGCTGACATTCAGCCTGTGAGAGGGTTGAAAATAAAGGCCATTTTATTAATCACATATCATGCAATGCATTTAAAAAAATAAAAATAAAACCTGCAGGAAATCTCAGTGGGCTCCAGCAGTTAAGGGACTTGTGAAATGTTCTTATGGTCTTTATGGTGGCCGGCCATTCTTTTACTTGTTTACATTGTTATGTCATGGTGACAGCTGTTATGCAGTTATGTTGAACAAGCAATGTTACTTTATGTAATAATACAGTTGGCTTTAAAGTGAGAAATATAGAGGGCCTCTGCTCTCGCCCTTAGTCTGTCCTTTGCCACCTTGCCTTGCTGTGTGTGTGTGTGTGTGCGTGCATGTGTGCATGCGTGTAAAATAAAACACTCACGTCCATCAGACGTGTGAGCCTCCATATGGAGAAGATCTGGCTCCTTATCGAGGCCGGACACAGACCTGGCATGATGAATGAGAGAGGATAAGAATGCACTACACTACAACAAATCTAAAGCTTAAACAAAAGTTTATTTGTCTAATTTCTAGTAAAACTACATATAAGACACAATTACCTAACAAGAGCTCGTCTATCCAGATATAATGTATAATTTCAAGACATCTTACCAGGCAGATGTATTTACTTATTATGAGAAAATATGACCTTGTTATATTCATCATTTTTTTAAACTTATTTTTGAAGAGACATTTTTTGCAGTGTAGCACCAGAGAGACAGCTTTTCAGGACGGGAGAAGGTTGTGGAAGAAAAGAAAAAAATGAAAAATGAAAAATGAAACGTCCATTACAGGAGGGGAAGGAGATGAAGACGAAGTGACAGTGGTGGGGGGAGGGGTGGGGAGACATGGATAGAGGGGAGATGGGGAGGAGGGGAGGTGGAAGCGGACAGCAGATGACGGGATATGAGCCACAGTGGGGGAATTCTGCGCCAATTCCAAAGGCTTATTTTCGCCCAGCTGCGCTAATGACATACGGAGATGTTGGAAGGTTTTTCTCCATAAATACAAAACGGGTGATGCATTATGCCGAGCACGCTCCTCCTCCTTGTTTCCTTGGTTGATTGGCTGAGCTCTCTGTTAAAGTTGGTTTGTTTATGTACATGTACGCTACAGCTCTAAATCTAACTGGGCTATATTACGCTTTTGCAGTTCAGATCATTGCACACAGATTACATTGGAGAGACACATCTTTGGTACTGTGGCAGTGTTCCATAGTGTGGAAGCAGCCAACTGGAGGGCTATCTAGCCCCTAGTGCATTCCAGGGGGCCAGTTTACACGTCCTTGAAGAAGCCTTGGAGGTGGAGGGCATGCCAGAGAGACACGCAGCGGAAGTACTGTAACTGCCGTCTCCGCTTTAAACCCTCTTTAAAAAAGACCCATTTTAGTCCAAAGAAAACATGACTTAGTGCTCCAAAAAACACATTTGCAAATGTATATTTTTAAGACTACATTTACATAGCCAATAAGATATATTGTCTTGCCATTGACAGTAAATGTTTTTTCTTTTAAAGAAACATTTGTAAATGTTGTATATTTATCTCCTCGGGTCTTATAGGGTTTTAAGCCATAAACATGTTTCTGATCATAAACGTAGATTTCGGGAGAGATGCAGGAGATGCGTAACGCCACATATGTGTCTGTTAGACACATCCATCTGGGAAGACGTCTTTTTAAATTGTTTTAAAAGGGGCAGGCACTTTCAAAATATACTTTGTACAAGTGACTGGACGAACCTGTGAACCAGCAGAGCCTGTTGTTAATTATACTCTTGCAGTAGAAAAATCAGGAGAAGAGTGGAAACATACAGTATTTTCCATTAAGAAAACCTTTGCTCTAATTAATTCTTATTGAACTGATATTATGATACAGCACACAATTGCATTAACCTCTGTAGGAGATTGTCGTCTATGTCACACCTAAACCACACCTGTAGCTAACATTACGACGCTGATTGGCAACACACAAGGTTGACCGGCCGGAAACACAACGATTTCGAAGCTCTCCAGACTGATTGTGGTCAATTCAAACTTGTAATGGGTTAGGGTAACCCTAACCCCCAATGTTTTAAACAAAATATATGCCCATGTTTCTGTCACCCTGACCACCCACCCCAAAACCCCAGTCACACCGCCTCAGATGAGAGCAATGAGCTGGAATATATCCTGGCCCATGTTTGTGTTAAGTGTGCACTTTAACAGAAGCTCCTCGAGGTGAAAGGAAGTGGAAGACATGATTCAAGGAGGAGAGTCAGGGTTGTCCACTATTAGGGCTGGTTCATTATATGCAAGCTACATGATCGCGCTGGTGCTCTGAACTATTTCAGACAAAACAGCAGGCACGCTTGCGTTGCGTTACAAAAATGAGCACGTCACATTTTGCTACGCAAATATGGATCTAAACCCTCCTCGTGTAGCTCAATGCATTCCCTTCCGCGTAGCTTGCGTAGACTGTGAACCAGCCACTTAGTCACTGCGCTGTATGGATGCATAGAAAAGCAACTCCAGCAAGTCCACCCGCCAACCATTCTGCTTCTGAGGAACGAGATCCAATTCAAAAACCTTCCTAATATAATCCGAGTTTGCCATTTTAGGTATAATGTAATAAAGTTCCTGACATGATAAATTAACTTCAATGCAGAATGCGTGCTAATGGTGGAAATAAATAACTGATCAGATAGTTGTTTGAAAACAACTGCTAGGCAGTGATGTTCAAAGGCATCACCATTAGCTCCCTCACTTGTTTTCTGAACTAGCAAAACTCCCCAACATCCGCGAGCAGCTAGAAACTACAAAGGAGAGGTGGGAAAGAAAGGCCAGCATGACTCACCAGTAGAACCTATTTGGCGTTACATGTTCGTGAACGAGCTGCCATTTTCTTCCAAAGTCCATCGAGCTGTACAACTGTGAAGAACATGAGAGAAAAGTCAGTCTTGTTAGCGAGGTAAGGTAAATTCTTCTACATTGACTCCGCTTCTAATTAGTCTGGCTGAGTTCAGAGTTTTAACAGTGACAAGAGAGCATGAAGCATGGCTGCACAATACCCGAGCTAAGCATAGTCTGGGGCCATAAACTATGAGCATAAAGATGGGCTGACATGGCGCTGAACATCATCATTACCAATTGGACATTCAAGCTAACATATAGCCCATGTATATGGGTATAATATCCTTTTTCCATAACAAATTACAGGTATAAATCGAGAGGAGGCGCTTCACAGGAATGTAAATAAGTTATTTAATGTATATATCATACTGGCAAGATTGAACACAAAATGTTTGAGTGTGACTTAATCATATATCTACTGTGGGCAATAATAATTAAATTGGACTCTATAGTGTACATTCTCATACTTAGGAGCAACAAATATCCGATTGATAAAGGTTTACAGTACATACAGCAAGGGGAACGTGGCCTAATTTCACTGGACTAATTACTACATTGGCTTTGGCTCAGGAAAACAATTGATAACCAGGGTGAGTTTCCCTCAATTATGCTGAATAATGTTGTGTTAACATCTCCACATGCTGCTGTATCTCTGCATTGCTATTTTCTTCTCCTAACACAGTGAGCCGGTTGTGCCCAGTCTAGCTTGACGCTCATGTTGCTAGTTGTTATCTTTTGTCACGCTAAATGTGACACTTACCCTGATAAGAGGATACACATTTGTCAACCAAAGCAAATTTATGTGTAAACTGCGCAGGAAAAACTATTTAGGTCAGCAGATGTTTCGAAATCTGCAATTCAGTGTTGCAGTGGTAAGAAAAAAGAAAAGCATAGTACATTGGAGTGCAGCAGTTATGCAGTTTATTTCTAATTGGGATTTGGCATCAAGCTCTGGATTTCAAACACAGATATAAAATTCAATATTAGAGACATTCCGTCATGCATTCAATACTCAAGCATTCAACACTCCTGTGTCTGTACACTGTCCAATGCGATGCGCTGCAGAGAAAAACTATGGCAAGAAATAAATAAAAAAAATCCATCTTTGGATCCCGGCTGTGGTATTAGGCTTGGATCCAGTGTAAGCTGTAAACAGGCATTTGTCTGAGCCTCTTTTGCTGTGGAAGCTGACGTTGACTGCAGCGCACCAACAGATAAATCTACCATGCATGGCCTGAAACATAAATTACCCTCAAAACAGTTCTACAGAAATACCATTGTGGCCTCAGATTGATCGTAGGTGCTTGGGAATTAATGTAATATACTCAAAATACCCATTATTGCCCCAGAGAGAAATAACGCAGGGCCGTTCTGGCCTGCATTAAGGGCGAAAAGTCCCCCCCTTCCCTTCCAAAAATCGAATGCGGAAGTGCAGATGCGAATGCTTCCTCTCTGTTATTTAGTCCCATTCTCTCTCACATGCTCTAATGCAGGGCTATTCAACTCCGATCCTAGAGGGCCGCAGCCCTGCATGTTTTAGATGTTTCCCTGCTCCAAACGAGTCTTCTAACGACTCATTAAGGTGGGTTGGAGAAGGGAGACATCTAAAACATGCAGGGCAGCGGCCATCCAGGACCGGAGTTGAATAGCCCTGCTCTACTGTATGCAGCTCTAACCATTGCTGACGCTGCCAGCCTCGGTGTGCCGTTATGGGCTAGCATGATGAAGGGCCGCGACTCACATCACTCCAGACAGTGATGTACAGCACAGCTAGGTGAGCTCAAGCTCTTTCTCTCTCTCTCTTTCTTTCTCTCTCTCTCTCTCTCTCTCTCTCTCTCATTCGTCAGCTCAGCGACATCTGTAATTACAAAGTGTCCGGGCCGTCATAAAGTAGGCTTCATCGTTTTACTGGCCGCGGCGATAAATCACCAACACATCAGGCAACACGCAAACAACTGACCGAGCCTGTGGCAGTCAAGTGGACTAGCCGCTGGAGCAGAACTAAACTGGAGATTGAGGAACAACATTGCATGCTGGTTAAACAATGATACTTGAGAGATAAATATAGACTCATCCTCATTTAAACTCTAAACTGCAAAAAC
Source organism: Forbesichthys papilliferus (assembly GCA_025399855.1). Classification (NCBI taxonomy): domain Eukaryota; kingdom Metazoa; phylum Chordata; class Actinopteri; order Percopsiformes; family Amblyopsidae; genus Forbesichthys; species Forbesichthys papilliferus. The sequence goes on along the minus strand of JAODOY010007859.1, from coordinate 15,988 downwards.
AAACAAAAAAAAGTTTAATGCATGCAGCTCATTCTGTTTTTTTGTAAGCACTATATTTCTCTTTGCTCTGAATTTATACTTGTCATCAAATATGCTCTGTTTGTATACTGTTGAAGAGACAGCTATATCATAATGCAAACCCACCCACCAGTATACAAACCAGCATACTTTACAAGGTGCTTGGGGCATTAAATAATGCTAAACATGATTTGGTTGTATGCTACGCTATTTTATGTTGAAGAGTTGTCTATTAGCTTACAACCCAAACTTTGACATCTAACGGTAAACCACAATAAGTCATCATTACAGTAAGCATTCTTACCGAAGCCTAAATAAAATGCCATGTACCATATTTCATGGTGCACTGGCTAACACATACTATATGGCTGCTGAAAAACATTTTGAAATGTTCGGATCTGAATAGAACCGTGTGTGCACAGTGTTAAACGTAAAACCCTGATAAAGTGGTCCCTCTAGCTACAATACATTGAGCATACTGTACAAACTGGGTATATGCTAAACCATAGGCTGATAAGGCATTCAAAACATAACTTTAAAGTGTAACTGCACCCTATAATGTGTTTTTTTTAATAGTAGGATTGATCTGTGATTAGACACATTAAAGCTGGTGTTCTGGTTTTTATACAAATCTGCATTTTATGTGCTGAAAACAGAACTACACGTCATATCTGTTACTAATCAACCCAGGACCTGGCAGCAGTACAATCCAGCTGCTCATATGTCATCAAATTCAAATGTTAATGTTAATGGGAGTCCCCGTTTCAGCCCCTCCCCTCCCCACACTAAGCTCCTTGACAACGTTGTAGTGGGTGGAGTCAGGCTCAGACCTGGAGTGCAGTTACACTTTAATGTTGTATTTCCTCTAACCTACAGTATACATAAGTTAAAGAATGAGTATTTCATCTGGGAAAAACCAGTAACTTAGCCAGATTTGAAAAGATACAATCGAAAAAAAAACACCACCCCTTGCCTCAATCATCCTTCCTAAACCACGCCTCCAATACACGTGAACGCGCAATGAATAGGATGAGACCACCGTCCACCGGAGTAGCATTTGTCAAAGGAGCACATCATCTCTGCTACTGGTACTGATAAGAAATGGCTAATTATTAATATTGACACAAAGGTAACAGTAACTGAGAGTTTGTTCCCATAATCCTCTTTAGATGTCTTATTATTATAATCTGTGGCAATGACATACATCCTGTACGTAAAGTAATTTACTATACATGAATGAAAGATCACGCATACTGTACCAATACCAACCTTTAAAGTAAACAGTAGGCTACGGCTATAGTCCTAAACCATGTTCCTATCTGCACAGTTAAACTCACCGATCGGAGTGAGACTCTGAACAAACTGTAGAAACGGGGGGTGGTGGGTGTCTCCACAATCCATGTTTCGACTGTAGATGTAGCTAATTCTTTCCGCGGTCACGATAGTGCACAATTAATATTTCTAATCGTATTGTCAGAGCATTTCATTTTGTCATTGCTATCGAGGTGTAAAGAGAATTTCAAGAAATATTACTAAATGTGCTTCTGAAGCAAATTACATACTCATCCTTTAATGACAACAGACCACTGCAGTAAGTAAGTAAGTACCACTGCTTCACAACACAATAGGTTAACTGAACAATGTGCATTTATGGTGGTTTGTATAGGTTATTCAGGGGAAGAAAAACCAACATTTTCCCAACAAAAATGTACTCTGCATGGGAAGTCATATACTGAAAATTAATGGATGGAAGTTAATAAATATTAGTCAATATTGAGGCAGTCCTATTTTAATATGCGTGCATGGAAGCATTCAATTATGTTCCGTGTTTACCGTAGGTCTGTACTTTATTAGGAGAAAGGAAAAACAGGGGAGAGCATTGTTTGTTTTGACTGAGTAAAACGGGGGCAACCTGAGTGAATCTGAGGCAGTCTAGCAAAGCGGTGGTGCACCAGGGTCAAAGAGGCCATCTCACAGTGGGATGGCTTCCTAGTCTTAGTTATAATTGATCTTGATCCTAATCGGGATGCAGGGTCATAACGCACTGAGCAAACATATCACTTATAGGCATACAGTGTGGCAAGGACAGAAAAGTCTTGCGCCATGCAGTTTAAATCAAAACCAGGGTCTCGGAAGGACGTCCATCGGGAACGCCCAAGCCAGGAAATGGCAGCTTCGGTGCCATCAAACAGTTTATGGTATAGCTGCCAGCATGAAGGGGAAATAAACAGGGTTTTATTTCTGCATCCGCCACATAACTGGCAGGACTGAGACAGGGATATTGGATTTCATATCTGGAGGTGTTTCGGTCTGAATGTGAGTATATTTGTATGGGTGATAAATCACAAGGTTTATGTATTGGCCAAATGCATTTCTCCAAAGGTTCAGCAGTTTCTCACCTCAGAGGACCAGTATTTAATTTGTCCTGGATTTTTTAAAAATATATTATGTTTTCATTGATATTAGCAACATTCTTCTTAATTTCCCTCCAAATGTTCCTACTTGCTCATATTTAATGTAGACAGACAAACTGATGTCCAGAGCTTAATATAATAATATCACACCATACATGTACACTAGTGACAAGAGCATGGGACATGTTTGAAAGCAAGGACATTTGGAACCAGCGGACATCTTTGTTGGCTTATTTAAACATAAAAATACATTGTAAATTCAGATGTGTTGGCTATAAGCAGTGGTGCAATTCAATTGTATTACGGTGGAGATAACAGCAATCTAGTGGCTGATAACGTTACAGTAGAGAAGGGGAACCCTGTTTAACGCTATGGGCAGTTCCGGAATATGAACAAATCAAATTAAAAATCTACAGAAAATCTTTGTTTTCTTCTTTTTAAATCAAACACTGGGAGCCTAAGACAAATTCCCCTACTAGGACAATAAATCATATCACATTGAAATATGTCATGACCACAGATACGAGACAGTTTTCCTAACCATTGAAGAATAATATTTCTCCTGAAGATTTTTGATTATACATTTTTAATCCTTTGTTGCACTTTTGAGGAAAATACTACTGTACACACCTAGACTAATTTATTGTATTAAATGTTTAAACTTTACAATTAGCATCCACTTTTGTTCAAAGATATTTACAATGAGTACAATTACAAGTTTTACAAAAAGCATTTACTGTAGCAGATACATCATCTTAAAGGTAGGCGAACTCTGGGACTTGAACCTATGACCTTACAGCTAGTAGTTGAAAACCTAGACCCACTGTGCTTTGAAAGTATATAACAGCCTCACAGATTTTATCCTGCAATAGTGGCTATATTTTTAATCTGAGACAGAAGTGCTACAAACAGACGTTCCCTGTGGACATACACACATACAGTAGGTGGGGATAACAGCCTCCGAAAGTAGAAGTATGTGTACTAAAGTTTAGGAGTGTGTTTTCACACATTTGCTCTGTGAACCACAGTTTGGTTATTTTTCTCACCCTGGATCTTTGATCTGACATTGGATTAATTTTGGTCCGGTCGATTCACATAAACGGAATATTATGTGCGCCAATCAAAGGTAAAGGTGCATTTTTATTGTCACATACATGAAGTGAAATTCATTCTCTGCATTTAACCCATCCCTCAAGGGAGCAGTGGGCAGCCGCTGTCCTGATATAAACCAGTGTCACTGGTCACATGACACTGAATGGAGAGCTAACCTGAAATGTTTTTTTTTTCAACATGATTTTTGATCATGTTAATGATCATCATTTTTAATCACGCAATTATGAACTGATTTGTGCTCGTATTAGTTTGCTATTTCTCAGACAGTCGTAAGCCCGACTGTAGATAGGCACATCTTATGGTTTCAGTTGTCAATTAATAAAATGATGCGTTATACATTACGTCCTCCCTTTTCCTTTGTCATATTTGTGATATTTTACAGCCTCCATTCCTTTTAATTAGTTGAATTGGCCCAGGTGACCCATTTTATGCAGATTATGGCAGACTATAAAATGGTTTGTACAAAATGACCCTAATTCTAATGTAAAGCAAAGCATGGAGGGGCACCTTGAAGAATAAGCAAGCTACTGACACATCAGCAATATCCAGTACCATCACCAGTTAGGCTCCATGCCACAAAGTATCACAGAAGCTAATTCGATCGCAAACACTTTCATTTAGTGAAAGACCTTTCTGAAAGACACCTTTTTACTTCATTCAATTTCTTTTTTTGGGGCTTTTGCCTTGCCACTGGGATACTCCACTTAAAATATAGGAGCACCATTGTAGAATGGTGAGAAGAGGTAAAACAAGTGCTTTTATCCTCAAAGCTTCCAGCTTTTTCCCCATTTACTGTTTACTCTGGCATTCACTCACAACACCTTGCCATAACAAATGTCTCACTGAAATCAAAGCTTTAACATCTCAACGTATAAAAGTGCAACGCAGAGAAGCCAGACAGATATAGCCCCTCAAACCAAGTGTTTTCAGAGGCACACTCCAAACAGTGATTTGATAAATTTCCCATACTATATTCAACATCAACCCCTAATGTGTGTCCACTCAGGTTTCATTATCTCTGGCTTTGTGCTCCCTTATGAACTTCTGGCTTTCTCCACATTATTCCATCTGTGCTACCTTTTATTAAACCACATCTGCTCTGGGCTCGCACAGTGTGGGCTCTCCAGTGGCAGATGATGGGTGTTAGGTCCTCCATTTCGCTCAGTTTTTCAATATCTGTGATGCATCAATGACATCAGTGCCAGTAAGCCAGCCATCTCCTACATCTTTGTAATGGTGTTAAGAGGTCTCCAGTACTCCTGCGACGTGCAAGGATGACCTTCGTAACTTGCTAGATTACCCTATAATATGCTATGTACAAAATGCTAAACTATTATCCTTTCACATAGTATAAATGCCTTACACATTATGACCTTTTTGTTTTTCAATTAGCTATAATTATGCTGAAAAGATGATCAGACCATTTTCTCTAGCATGACAGCCAGGGCAAAATCTGTATTGTTCTGGTGTTTCACATTTAAGTCTTATTAAAGTATCCTGGGAAGACCCAGTGCAGCTTACTGAACCACATGCTGTAAGGGCCGACCGGTAGGAGCTCTATGACAAGTGGACTGAACACTCAAAGATACCTGCCATCTGGAAAGTCGCTGAGCTGAGAAATTTTCTGCAGCGACTGAGCATCCATTTTGGCTGCAGCTCAACAACACCTTTCCCATAAAGACATGGTTCAACTTTTGAGAAGCCATATAGCATTCTACCATTTTGAGGGGCCTTTTCTAAAAAGAGAATAATGAGAGGAGGCTGTCAGAGGCAATGGTTTACGAATAACTGCTGCTGTGCATAGATATTTAAAAAAGACAGAGGAAGAAAACAGCGTCAGTGTCGGAGTAATGCGTGTTATTTATGGTCGCATGTAGGTTCCAGGTCCCAACCAGAGCACTCAGATCTATAACCTCAGCTTGCCACCTGGCACCGCCATCGCTGCGAGGTAACAAGAGCCGCTCAACTCAACTGGATTCTCTGTTTTAGCGCCACCATAGTGGAATGAACTTCCTGCAGCAGCAGCAATCAGGACAGCGAAGTCACAACCCATCTTCCGAAAGCCCCGTAAAACCCACCTCTTCAGAATACACACCGGAACCCCAACCATCGATCTCCCTACCCCTTAGCACTCCTCTAACAAACCTCTATCTTTCTAATTAAAAAGGTTTTTGTAAATCCCCTGGTATATAACATAATGTATGTTGTATGGATGTATGTTGCAAATGTATAACGTAGTTATCCCTAATGACATGTTGCTGCTGTTATACTAACAGAATGTTGGCTATGTACGACAACTGAATGATCTCTTCTACTGTTGACTAATGTACTGTTTGTAAGATGGATGAAAGCATCTGCTAAATGCTGCACATGTAAATGTAAAATGTTACACAGCGTTTTGTACAGGCGTGAACTATGTGCCATGGATCCACAAAAGCTTTGCTTATCGAGAAACCGGTCTCATGTTACAGTACACCACTGCCTAGCCTTTATGGAAATTATACATCCGAGGCTTAAATGAGGAATCGTATTCATGTCGCAGGCAAAATGTTCTTAGCTGGGAGATCAAATTACACAGAATGATCCTGCACTCAGTAATATAAAGTATAGGTGTATGGTTTGAATTAGAAGAGCTTATTTGAAGCTGTGCTCACCATGCCAGAATCTATAGTATACACACAGAAAACAAAGTCAACCATCAAGAATATTACGGATAAGAAAATCGAAATTCCTTTTCCAGAGTCAAGTGCAAAAACAAAACAAAAATATAAACTCTAAATAATGTGTCGCTTCCCTCCCGCAGCCTAAACAGTTTATTGAGTCTGGTGTCCCCCGCTGCATTTCTGAAAACATTTAGTGAGGATACAGTTTGGTTAGAAATAATTAACAGCATACATTTGCATCATTATGGTGGATTAAGTCAAACAATGTTTGCATATTGAAGGACTAGAGGGACTGTGTGCCTTTCAAAGAGGCAGTTATGCCATTTCGGCTTTCATTTTAGGTGGCCTACTGCTTCCATAGGGAACGGGGATTGAAGAAAATGCCCTATTTGTCCCAGAAACAGCATTTAGGCAGATTATGTCCTGTTGTGTGTGGGGATTGAATAAGGGGGGGAAAAATAAAAACATCAACAAAAAACAACAATGGGCAACTTCAAATTAAGCGCATAAGTGTGTTTTTGTGTGTGTGTTTAACTGAATGTGCCTGTATGCATGCATAAGTTCACAGTCACTGAATAGAATTACAAATATATTATTTTGATTATGGCCACTGCTGTAGCATTGTGCTGCTCCTCCCCTGGGCCTCTTCCAAACACAACATGCTCAGCCAAAGTTGTTAAGCCGCAACATTTCCCCAGCTAGCTCTGTAGACTGCTTACACCCCTCTGTATCCTGACAGACACACTGACAGACTCAGCCTGCTAATCTAGAGGTGCCTGCACCTGTTTCCACTATCCCTGCAAAGCCACCCAAATGGGAACCTCTGGTGCTGAGAAATGAATACAATGCAGAAGTGCCAAACCTTGCAGTTCATAGAATGGCCACTTGAGGATGGCTGAAAAGGGAGTCAATTCCCATGGACTCCAGTGTTAAAAAATGTCCAACAAAAATAAACATGTCTACAGCCTGGTTAATAAAAAAACGGTTTTGGTCTCTATAGCTACTCTCTTTTTTCATAACAACTGTATGGGGGTGTATTTATTTCCTCATTTATTAACTCATCAGTTAAAAATACATTAGCCATACATGTATGCTATTATAATGAATAGGGGCATAGGAGGGCGTTACCGGTGGCGTGAGGTACTGCAAAGATGGCCAAAACCAGAACAGACAAAAGCTAAGGGTGACATCACTAGGGGTTTGTCCATTTCCTAAAATCACCTCCCTTAGATAATTCTAGGTTACCTTCAAAGTATTGTAACTGACAGAAGGCTTGCAGGTTGTTGTTTTGCTTTGTGTCAAAAAACCTTTTAAAAGCGATCTGCTCACTTAATTAATTTTGTCGCAGTGTGAATACACTGTAGTTACTTGGTTTATGGTTACTGTAACAGCAGCTTTAGGGGATTTATCTATAATTTCAAAGAGGACCCCAGCATGTCTGTCAAAATGACAGTTGAGACTTCATAATTGTACAGTCTCTACAGGGAACAGGCTTCACAAACAGCATTACCTTACCCGAAAATGTCCCGTCAACTTAACTCCACAATCACCATTATTCACCCAGACGAGTAATTCGGCTTATCCCCATTACACATCGGACAACAATATGGTGCGGGGACGTCATTAGGTGCAGCGGGGAAGGAAACGTGATGAAGAGCTCAGTGAAACGAGATTGGATTTAAACAAGTGCCGCTCCTGTCCTAGGGGGCATGCAGGGACCCATTGCCAATGGATAGGTGGGAGCTGCATAATGATGAGATACTTAGTTTCCCCACTGTTCAGATTTATGGCCTCTTAGGCCTGTTACGATCATTAGGGGAATTGTGGAGGGAGAGGGAAATAGGGTTGCGATGATATTGGATTGGGAGGAGTTCTTTATTCCCTTGGTAACGTAGCACTTTTTAACATAAATCTGTGATCCCACCTTCTGCTATTTGTGCAATGGCATTTTTTAATGAAAGGCTCCCTTATCATTTCACACTCCAATTAGTAAATTACTAATCTTATCCTAAATTGCTAGTCTCACGTGTGGCATTAAACAAACAGGTTACCCAAAAGGAACCCGTCAGAGAGAGAAAAAGGAAAGAAAAGAAAAATAGAAATTTCTACATCTATGTTCAAAACATAAAACTACTCTATGGCACATTACACAGCCACACATTTACATTTACTAGGGAAGTATTGATTATTATCTATCTATGTCTTCACCTTCTACTGTTTCAGTCCAAAGTACGTACAGTACACAGTATATAACCTAAGGGTAGATTTCAAAGGAAAACATTGAAACAATAACTCATACTGCTGATAGTTTGAGAGTCATGTTTCATTTGGTTTGCAGGTAACTTAATAATGCTAAAACTAAAGTAATTTGACTATCATGTTTTAAAAGTAATTACAGTTTTGATGTTTTCTAGTGATACAGTACAGTATGTTGTAGCGGTATAACATGATGAGGCACAGCATAGCTTTCAGTGTTTCTTAAAGGCAAATGTCTGCGCTCACCTCAACTCCTCCCTTGAGTTGTAAACAAGGAAACTAATTACACTGCAGTGAACAAAGATGCCATCCCACAACCATGTTTTACCATCTAATAATGCTCCTTTTAAGCAACGTGTGGCTGTTTGATACTGACACAAAGGCAACATGGAATAGCCTATCAAAAAACAATGAAGCTGTCACGGTTCGAGGTTGCTCCGGCAGCAGAAAGAGCCAAGTCGCCGGTTCAGCACCGGACAGCGCCGCTTCCACGTCGTCGGCCACCTAATGCACCCACGTGCAGCTGCCACCTCCCCGCTTCCTGAGCGGAGGTTTAAAAGGCTTTTCCGTCCTGGCACCAATTGCCAGTCCGTTGTATTACTTCGATGCACGTACCAGCGTTCCCAACTGTACTCTTCACCGCCAGCGATCCATACTCTACTCTCCGCTACCAGCGATCCATATTCTACTCTCCACTACTAGCGACCTCAGCCCTGCTCTCCGCCACCAGCAACCTCAGCGTTACTTTTCGCCACCAGCGGTCTCAACGCTACTCTGTGCCGCAGTCCTCCCGCCAGCAACTCTCTACTCCTCTCACCGCCTCAACCCCTAACGGTTGTATCTCTCCTGTTGCTGTAAATAAACCCTGTTCTGTTTATAATTGCCATCTCCTGCCTGTGTCCTGCACTTGGGTCTCCGCCCATTCCGTGGTCGTATCCTAACAGAAGCTTTGTCTCAGTCTCCACTCTGCTGAGGGCTTTTCGTGTAATGCTGCCTATTAATGTATTGTAATGTGATTATAAACCAATACGTTTTGTCATATTTAACAAAAATATCCCTATGATCTGCTAGCTGTATTCTGTGTATGCACTGCGTATATAAATGGACAAACCCTCTGTGACTTCACCATAGACTGTATATGTAAATGGTCAAACCCTCTGTGACGTCGCCATAGACTGTGTATATAAATGGACAGACCCTCTGTGACGTAACAATAGACTGTATATATAAATGAACATACCCTCTGTGACGTCACCATAGACTGTATATATAAATGGACCCTCTGTGACGTCACCCATAGACTGTATATATAAATGGTCAAACCCTCTGTGACGTCACCCATAGACTGTATATATAAATGGTCAAACCCTCTGTGACGTCACCATAGACTGTATATATAAATGAAGAAACTCTCCGTGACGTCACCCATAGTCTATATGCTGTATATAAATAAAGAAACTCTCCGTGACGTCACCTTGGTGGGGTCACAAAAAATATATTTAAAAAAATAATAATATATATAAATAATATCTAAAGAAATATTTCTGTGTTCCTACATAGCCACGGCTCTGTAAACTTAAAACATGATGCAGACTGCACCGTGTACAGTAACAGAGCATCACAACCTTTGCATTACACATCAAATGTGGAGCGCAGAGCTTCTGAGGGAGCACCCCGTATGGCATTGAAGGGAGAGGCGTTTTTGTTTTGATCAAGTTCAAACACCATGACAGTTATTCTCCAGCACAGCGTACTACACCTTTAACACGACTCACTGGAACACGGTCGTGACATTCAGTTGATCTCAAAGTCACAACCGAGTCACGACGGCTACGGAAGGTTGCAAACCATTTAGGCTTTTCATTTTGGAGTTGTCTCACTGATGAAAGAGACCGAGCGGGATTTAAAAATAGATATATTATTTTACGCCAGTGTGTCATATCGGTGGTGGACAGCGTGCGCGTCTTCAACACCGGCCGAGCGAGCAATGTGGGAATACTGTGCAAGCCTCTTTCTAAAGCGATAAACATGCTGGCAAATGGATCAAATGATATTAACTCATCACAGCACACAACCGCACAGAGGAATTCAGAGGAGCCTATAGAACGAAGAAATTGGCTATGTAATAAGAATTCACACATGATCCATCAATCTCCATTTGTCCCTGTTTTTTTATTTATTTTTGTTTATTTTCTTCCCTCTCTCACCTAGTCCCTGCCTCGTTCCGTTTGTCTGCTTCTTTCTCACAAACTAAACACGTGCACACGCACAAACACACGCACACCTGTACATCTGAACTAAGCAAACTGCCAACATTCACCCACCTTTCTGCCTTCATCCTTTCTAGCACATTTGACAATGTATTTATTTATTTATCCCCCCTTTGAAAAACAAAACAAAGCTTAACTGACAGGCCCGCACAGGTTCAGGAGACCTGTGACCATGTGAGAGACACATAAAGGTTATGACAGCTGTCAAAAGGCAGCTCCTTCCAAAGGCATTCGGAGGACGCGAGGTGTTTACCAAGGGCAATGAGCCCAACCTCTTTTTCACAAAGACCTAACCCTTATGGGCCTTGAACGCACACCTTAACTCCTGATGTAATGAGGCAAATTCACCACGGAATGATAAAGGGTGGTAGCCCTGCAATGTAGCACAACTGTTGTACGCTTTCAACACAGTGCGCACAAAAGCAGTTTGGTTGCTGTTGCAGAAACTGTTTGGACTATTTTACCGTGGCCCATTCTTTGCAGCATCAGGAACACAGACAGTAGCACAGATAAATATATAGACAAAATACAGGATGGCAACTGGTACTCAGAGATAAATTAGAACGTCATGGGCCACGCCATTTTGAAGTTGGCTTTGTTCGATCGCAAAGCGGAGTGGAGGAAAATATTCATATTTTCTTTATCTACTAATTCCACCACCTTAGAAATAATTGATTGAACAAATTGGTATATTACAGGGATTCATTTGAACCAAGGTTGCTGCCTGACCAAAAATAACCTGAGCAAAGAAAACTAATTTGGGGAAAGTATTCATCAATGTGCTGTATCTCTCCACAACACACAAGTTTCCTATCTCAAATCATTGTCTGCTGACACACGTTGTCTGTTCCTGTTGAACCACATACCAAATTGTTCTAATGTTCTTCAGAGAAGAAAGCATGTGATGTGTCACAAATAAGGCTGTACTATTGCCCATACACTGCAAATTAATTGCAGATTTACTTAATTTAAGTAACTATATAAGCCATTTATATTAGAAACAAGTCCAAGTAGATTTTAAATATAAAAACAAAATTATCACACTAAATGAGATGTTCGTTTTTCCAGCATATAAGGACCTTTATTCCCAAGTTGCTCTTTCTTGTGTGCCAGTTGTTGACGTTTGCCCCTTTTTCCCTATAGCAGCATACCTCCATCTGCTGTTTTGACAGTATGAGCGACAATAAGCTGCATAGCTGCCATCCCATTACAACGAGCATCTCCATCTGTTCTCTCTGCGTCTATGTTCCACATGCCGGCCACCGTTTCAACGGATCTAAAGTCTTTTTAGTCTCTTTCATCACAATGAAGTGCTTCATGGTGCGCATGGCCCCATCACTGGTCTCTAGCTCTTTTCTCTTTCTTGTCCAGATTTAACATGCAGCTCCTGTCCATGGATCCTCTCTCTAGCTCTTTCATGCTGTCCCTTTAGCTCTCTAAGGAGGCATATGTCTGTAGCGTTTATGCCATTATTAACCGCGTACAACTGAATGGTTCCTACACGTGACCATTGATAGATGACAGTGGTTCGTCACGCGTCTCAACATTAGCAGGTCTTTTTTCTTTCTTTTTTTTCTTTGGCATCCAAAATTATTAACATGTCACATTCATTCCACTGTTGCCAGTGGTGATCTATTACATGATTTCCATGCAGTCCATTAGCACCTGACTAATGTTACCAATCCTACATTCTCAAGCAGACGTCAACACTAATGCCACACAGAGCCTTGATCATGTTTCCAATGTTTCCGTTGGTTTGTTGCCAGTGACCCAGACTATAAAACTCTTCCTACCACAGGCCTCTGAGCCTTACCAGAATGTTAATGAAGAAAATGCAAACACAGGTAATGTTTACCTGTACCCACACATGGTTGCGCCTTACGCCATGTTTGACTTTAATGGGAAATAGAATTACAGCCAAAAAGGCATTTGCTTGGCATTTGAGTTGTGATGATACTTCAGGAGGTTTGCGTGAATCCTTGTGTGGGGACACCACCCCCATTTCCAAATGACGCTACGCTTCACTGTATGAATGCAACGGGGGTTTTCTTTTTGTTTTCTTTAGTGAAAGGCTGTTGCTTTTTCCTCTCATATTCCTGTGGCTGTTATTTCTGGGTTCAAAGGCTGTAAGAGCAGACAGAATTTCAATTGTTGATGTTCAAATGTGGTGTGTATTTTGGATGGAACACAATACACTGGCAGGAAATACACCCTCATGGAGCAAACAGACATTGGACGGCATGCTGGCTGGTCACCGCAGGGGCCTGACAGGCACATTTCTAGAGATTTAGGATGAAAATGAAGTCATGACAGTCACCTGGGGTTCAGTCATAGCATAGCAGAAACCAAGTGATGAAATGCTCTGCTTTGCTTCGCTAACTCCGGCCGACATTGTGGGGTGAAACAGAATATGCGATGATGTTGATGGAATTAGTAATGCTGCTAATTGAGAATGATTGTATGGTTGTAGTACTGATTACTGTGATAATAATGCTAAATTGCAACACAACCTTTCTAATACAACAATATTCCACTTTTGTCAACAATCAGAAATTAGTTTCAGTTAGATTAATTTTGCTACCTGCTACCCTACCTGCTACCTACACTCGAAAGTCCATGCATTTTATTAATATTATTAAATCTTTATTTTACCTGAACATTTCTGACAACAAAGCGTAAGTTGTTTTTTCTCTATGTATCTTTGTAACGGGGGCAAGAAGAGTTTCTCATGAATAAGTTAAAGAACCCAACAAAGGCAGTTGGCAGCTGGCATGCTGTCAAAACAAAACAAAAAAAGTATGATGAGGTGCTTTAATATCAAGTGAAATGAGAACTTACAAAAGTTCACTAAGAATGAAAACGGAGGATGGTTAACATTGGTCACAGTGTTGACAGAGTGTCATCGCCTTGGCAGAGCTACGTTGTCTTAATACTGGTCCATGTAAACCAATGCGATTTAGGACAGAGATCCTCAACAGGGGGTCTGGGACTCCTGAAATAAATGAATAAATAAATAAATAAATGAATCGGTTAATAATTATTTGAAAGGATAAGTTAGTGGCCTACTTTCATACAGTACATGGCACTATATGCCACCCTACCCATTATTGTTGGCCTGGCAAATAAATGTTTTACACCATATGTGATAGAGGGTCCTTGTGCCGTATGTACATCCGCCAAGGGGTCCTTGGCCCTAAAAATGACCTGATTTAGGATCTGTTACTAAAGTAAAAAAAGAGAAGAAACTTTCAAAACAAATTATTTTTTAAATCCTGTTAATAACAAATATTTGAGATAAGCAGATTGTTGCAGATTGTGCTGAACTTGCTGAACTTTTTTTTTTAATTGCACATATTAAATTCCATTGTTCTCAATACCATAATGAACTGAATTCACCTCAAGTGTAAATTAGCACGTTACTAGCTTCATATGCCCATATTTCAGCTTGTTGCTGTTAGAGTAACTCATTAGTTGAGATAAAGAGACTGGAAGGGGAAATTAAGTGAAATTAGGCAAACTAACATCCTCTCTTCGCCAATTAGAGCGTCTTGGCACTCTCATTCACTACAATGGCCCTGTGGGGTGTAGTTTCTGGAAAATAAAGGATGACACACTCACGCTGTTGAAAAACAACAGGTGACAAAGGTGATAATTATGTCTGCCCTTTAAGCTTTGGTGTCAATGGCTTCCCTCTGTAAAACAGCAAACAGTCCCACAGTTACTTCATATTATGTTCACATTCACTGCATGTTTAGAACATCTGCAGTCAGTTTGTCATTTTGTCAATGTTTACAAAAGTACATTGTTTAATTCTCGCCATGAAGATTTCAGGTTCAACTCGAAAACTGAGCTCATGTATGTATGGCCAGTATGTCTTTTTTTATTTATTATTTATTATTTATTTTTTGTATTGACTTTATTTTGCAGTGTGTCGCACCTACAATGCAGGGAGATGGAGCCAATAGTTGCGAACAGGATTCTCATTTCAGTCTCGCGAAGTGACAGCCTTTTCAGCAGCTGTTTAGACCTTTTGCCTGAATTAATGTGTGAAATATGTGAAGATGGGTTACAGGAATTGCGTTACACTTGTAAATGACACCAAACGAATGACAAGCATACTGTGAGCTGATATTGTTTGTGTTTAAAGTAATTTCCATTACACAGAGAAACAGGCAATGATACGGTATAAGTGTGAGCACCGCTAACCACTCTTTTTCAATTGCATTTTAAACTGATCAAAATAAAATCGTATTGCTAATGTACCCATCTATGACCACACTTTCATTATTGTGTTATAGTAACCTATATAACCACCCTACAGAACCTAACCAATATCCAACAGAGCGAGCAGATTGTACGGTCTATGACTCAAAACAAAAGATTAAGCTTCAGCATTTATGCGTGTGTGTTCCTAGTTCTGTGCGAGTGCACGCAATCATACAGATGGTTGTGTGTGGGGGAGGGGAGATGAGCATGCACACACAAACAAAAGTAGCACCTTCTGGTCATGGCTGTAGGCTAGCGCCCAGTCCTCTTGAGTGGGATGGAAGAGCAGGCTCAGGATGAAGAAGTTCAGACGATGCTTCTGGTAGCTGGCACCCTCATCAGAGCTGATGAGCACACTGCTCTCAAACTCTGGGTCAGTCAACACCATAATCTGAGAGAGAGGGGGGAGGGTGGGTGAGGGAGGGAGGTGGGCAAGTGTGTGTGCGTGTGCGTGCGTGGGTGAAAACAGTTGGAGTAGCAGCGGTTGGGGCAAAGCGGTAGAAAGTTAGGGAGATGAGACGAGACAGTACAGAGACGTTAGCGCGGCAGCGGTGTCAGCGGAAAAAGCTTGACTCTTGGCACGCCTCAAGCTTACTCTTGGCAAACATCACCGCATCTCCAACCTCATTTTATGAATGCGCCTCGGTTGCCATGGTTCTGTGGCACCTTCCTGTGCACTAGAAATAAGCACTTTAAGATTTTCAGCAGCCATCGCCCATAAATAAAAACCCTGTAATGAGATCAAGGCAGCTTGCATTGGTTAAAATGCTATGTTTTAAGACACAGTAATACGCATTCCATCACTGTCATTGATACACAGTCTATGGGATAACAGGAAACAACTATGAACAGCCGTTGTTTGACATGTTGTGTGAAACAGTAAAGCATACAGTATAATAAACCATGCAGTATGTATTTTCATATTTTGATCACTTTGAATTTAAAATCAAAGTTACATATCATCATTATTAAATATAATGTTAAATAA
>JAODOY010007849.1:12500-30461 GCA_025399855.1 Forbesichthys papilliferus | reverse complement strand
CATACTTTTTCTTGCAACTGTGTATATATATATATATATATATATATATATTTAAAAAAATAAAAGAATGACCTTACTTGAGCTGCGATTTTGTGCAACGTGTGAGAAGCATGTGTAGGAGATGTTTCCTCTGTCTGTCTGTCCACAGATCAAACCAATGCAGCAACAGCTTCACCCTCTCCTCAAATAACTTGACAGTGAAAAAGAAACAGCACAGAAAACCACCAAAATCAATCGGAGTGACTGAAAAATATTTGGCAGGCATATAAATGACAAAAGTATCTTCTATCTGGTTGAATCTCCAAAAACATTTTCTCTGACTTAACAGAAATTCTAACATAAATAACGAACAGGTGTTACGCCTAATTTTGTGTCCTGTCGGATTCAGTGACCCTTTCGAAATTATGTGTTAAATAAAGCAGAAAAAGCATGAAAACGTTCCATAGATCTATAAACAATATTTAGTAATATCTAGACATCAATTAACCTTAAAACGACGAGGCTGGTGTAGATAAAGTAGATTATTATTCACTTTTTATTCAGAAATCGCTAAAATCACAAGCTTTTTGCAGAGCAAACCACCATCGATATAGCTAACCTTTTAGTAACCCTTTCCCGAAATAAAACACTTTGGGAGCGAGACACAAATAGTGCACGAGAAATCACACACTCACACACACTAATAGATTGTACATGATTTGAGGTGGCGCATGCGCACTTTCGAAAGGGTCACTGAATTCGGCAGGACACAGAATTAGGCGTAACACCTGTATGCCAACATAAATTAATTCTGTTTAAAAATGTTACTTAGCTTTGGCCATAGAACTATATCGTTTGGCTGAAAATTGAACATCTGCTACATTCTTGTTGTTTTGTTTAATTGTTTGTTTTAAATTATCATAAACGTATCAGATCATACAATCATACATTGGGTTGGCCGGTTGTGAATCGTGACGTAACGACTTTGTTTAATAATATTCGAGTCCTCTGTTGCGCACTGTGGCTGAGCTTCTTGTCTTTTTGAACATGCCGCAGTGCTGTGTACCTTGTTGTTTCAATCGAACAGAGCTTAAAAAAATGTGCAATATAAAACTTTCATTCTATAGATTTCCTTGTGATGAGAAAGAGAAGATGAAATGGTTGCAGTTGATAAGGTCAGTTACACTGTTTAGCGTAATTGGATGCTAACGTTAGCAACATAGCTACCGGTAAAGTACGTAGCCATGGTGACAAATGGTTGGCACTGGACCTTTAGTTTAACCCTAATATAATCTGTTTTTTTTCCATATGAACCCACATTTTCGGCATTTCTGTGCAGCTAAAGCGCAGATATATGGCAATCTAGTAGTTATATTTGCCAGCCTGATAACCTAAACACACTATCGTAGGTACATGGCAACGCCCAGTTAAGGTTTGCTAAATACTACCGTATATTCTTACCACTGTATTATATTTTAGTAGTACCAGTACGGTACCGGAAGGTCTTTATTTGAAAGTTTGTACTATTTTGTCATGCTCATGTTTAATGTTTCTCTATTATTAGATTTTATTTACATTATTTTAGCATTTTTGGAGAGAGCATGAGCTCTACGATTTTAATTGCCAATGATATACGTTAAACATTATATTCTTTTTTTTTTTTACAGGCGTAAGGACTTCACGCCGAACTGCAACTCTAGGGTGTGCAGTTGGCATTTCCCATTTGGCAAAGCTGCTGGTCCATTGCGATTCGCATGGACGGAGCAGAAGACTTTACCGTTCCCTGACCACCTCAGCCATCCCCCTAAACCGAAGAAAGAAATTGTCCTTACCAGTAGTAAGGATAGGGAAACTGATCAAGTGCACAATGCGAACATGGCACCTGCACGAATCCCTACTACTTCAAAACATATTATGATGATTGTGGCAGAGAATTTCATGCTCAGAGAAGAGAATGAGAAATTGAAAAAGCAAATATTTTCATTCAGTCAAATTTCCTCCAATCCTGAGAGGGTCCAGTATTATACAGGCTTGCCTGATGCTGCGACTGTACTGTTTTTAGAAGCGCTTCTTTCAAAATTTCAGCTACAATATAATTCGGATTGTAATGTCAAGATTCTACCCCTGGTAGATCAGTTGCTTCTGACGTTAATGAAGCTTAAACTTAATTCCGACCACCTAGACCTTGCAACACGGTTTAATTGTAGCACAGCCACAGTAACAAACATCTTTCTCACCAACATTGGTGCTCTGTATGATATTTTGTATGTCGGTTTTCTTCAGAACAACATCCCCTCCATAGCAAAGAATCAAACGCCACTGCCAGACTGCTTCCAGCCCTTTCCCAACTGTAGGATAGTGCTTGAATGCACAGAGGTTGCGGTCTCTAACACTGAGAACCTTGACACAGACAGTCATTTGAACGGCCAGTACAAAGGCAGGACCATACTGAAGGCTCTAATTGGTGTGGCTCCCAATGGAGTAATTACTTTTGCCAGTGACATATACGGTGGGAATGCCTCAGACAAGGCAATAATGTTTGACTGTGGACTTCTCCAACATCTAAACCCAGGTGATATGGTTATGGCAGACAAGGGCTTCACAATTGAGGACATTTTGCCAGAGGGAGTTTCGCTAAACATCCCATCTTCCCTTGACAGTGGACAATTGACACAAGAAGAAGTGAAAAAGAATGGCTTAATCTCCAAAGCTAGGATACATCTGGAGCATTCCATTCAGAGGCTGAAATTGTTTTGCATTTTGGAGCACATCCCATACCAGTACAGAAAAAATGTCAACAACATACTGAAAGTATGCGTGTGTCTTACAAATCTGCAAACACCCAATCACCCATTCTCTGTGAATTTGAATGAGTATGTGTAATAATCTTCATATTCTTTTGACTAGTGCCTGTTTTGGATAATTTGTATGAAAGACCCTTTAAATGGTTTATGTATCATTTAAGAAAATTGTTTTTAAACAAAGTAACATACAGTAGAATGTTCTGAGGCCTCTATAGTACAGATAATCAATATAAAAGGTAGAAATATTGATGAAATACAAGTGTATGTGAATAATTATCCCTACATTACACACAGGTCCATACTATCCATACTCACTGACCATTGTTGTCCACTGCCATATAGGGCTGATTTTTTAAAAATTTTTATATATATATGTATGTCGCAAGACTGGGGAATTTGAACATGCATATATAAATGCTCATCCTTACCTCATGGCCAATGTGTGAAGTTATGTTATTTTTCCACATAAAACCTTTGTATACAAAACATGACAGGAATTGGCCAATTATAAAATGTTTTAAGAGTTTGTACATTAACTTCTAAAACATCTAAAAAAACGGGTTGTGTTGAGTGCCACATGTTCATTTAATATAACTCAAATTAATTCAAAGGGCATTTGTACAAAATGCAATGTGAATATGTACACACACAATAGGACAATACTGAAATTATATTCCAAGATATCTATGAAAGAACCCTACTTCAATATTAATGTACATACACATTTAATAAATACCTATGTGGTTCTAAACATAATGTATCATACAGCATCTGTCTGATTAACTCTTCAATCTACAGCTCCTTCTATCTTTAATTTATTATTTATTTATACGTGCTCTTTTTACTACTTTTATCACCCTCCCGTCATGTTAGAATATGGAGCAAAACAAGACAAACACGCACGATATTGACAGTAAATTGGTCTATATCGCCATCTTGTGGTAGCATAAAATAACAAACAGAATTGGTCAGCTGAACACGTAACGTTTTGTGTTTCGAACCTGTTGATTAGATTGCTTGTTCACTAATGGCGTCCAGGAGCTGAAGAGAGTTTCTGTCACGACGCCTGTGGACCGACAAGTCTGGACCAGCGGGGGTTCGTAATCCGTTCCTCTTAATTGCCAGCGCTTCACGGAGTGCGGGATGGGCCTATCCGTCTTCAGGCTCGCCTCCATAGCTTTACCAATTCTAAATGCAATTACAGGTAGGCTATATTACGTTAAGCGGAAACTTTTTACTACAAGTCTGCTGAACGCTGAATTCACTGCTCTTCTTGGTGAATGTACGGTAGCCTACAATCTGATTCCTTTGAAGGCTACGTTTGCTTTTCTAGGATAGTAACCCTAGAGACGACCAACCACAACACATTCCTACACACGCGTACGCACCCCCCCATCCCAGCGTGTTATTTCATAATGCTAGTTTTGCATGGATACATCCGTAATAGGCTACCGAAGGCCAACATCTATCCTATGGATCTATCACGTGAAAAAAAAAATAAGATAATCGATTCATACACTTTATTAAATGAATCCAAAATTAGCAACAATTAGCTTTTTACTATAAAGCATAGGCCGCTTAAAATGTATCTAAAAACAGCATATTACTCCCACCTGCATTGTGCAAATTAGTAAAATACACACCAGTTAGTTAATTACTGGATGTATCAAACCAAAAAGGCATTAAATGAGTAGACAAAATAACAAAATAAGGCATGCGTGTGATGTAATTATTTGGATCATTGCCTTTTTAAAACGGCATGGCTAAATTGAAATACATACCGTCACAGACATGTTCGAGATCACATCAATCTCAACCGTGTGTGTGTGTGTGTGTGTATAATAGTCTTGCTTGCTCTGTTGCACTGTGCAACAGACGCATTACATGCAAGTACAGCGAATTTGCCATTTGGCAGTAAAAAATATTAATTACACACCATTTACACTGAGATTTAATTTAAAAAAAAATCTGATGTCGCCATAAACCTCTTCTATAAAGAAACATCTCCCTATACCATCCAGATTTCATCGTAAATATCTTCCAGTGAAGACAATGTAGTGATCGTGAACTACAGCTCACTTTAAAAGTGCCCATATAACAGTTAAAACTAAGATAATATAACTGGCCATTACATGGCTACCACATGTATGATACATTATACCCCCAACAGAACTGTGACTATCCTCTGCTCATATTAGCAGTACAGAGAGAAAAGGTTCATCCTTGATGTTAGCATTGGGGAGTTCTGGTGCTCAGTCACTGTTTTCCAATATACTGGAGAGGGACGTTGCCGCTATAGCGTCCGTCCTTTTTGCCCATCCAGGTGGGTTAAAACACTCAGGGTGGGGTAGGCAAAGGTGGAGCAGGAGTTTAGAGAAGACGTCGTCACTCGCTGGCTGTTCTGGGGACCTCCTGAGTCTCGGCCAAATTCAACTTCTGGCTGAAGTCCTGTCAAGTGAAAAAACCACCGGGACACGTGACAAGGTTTGTATGGCCTGATTAGCTACTTGTTTTCCCCACTATACTGTACATCAAATTAATAAAAGGATACATTGAGGAACTCAGCTCTTCAAGCTGTAAAAAGAAAGAAAACATTATTTTAATTTATATTCAAGAATGCAGATTAACATCAGAAAAATAAAGGTTATTTCATTTAGCAGTTATCACTATGAAGGACATAGCCAGGCATTTATGCTAATCAATATAGTTAAACTAGTATGAGGAAATCTAGAAGCTAAAGATGAACAAGACACATCAACAGTATATAGATTATAGTATATATCTTTTTCTAATCTATGCAAAATCCAAAACAAGTTTCTATAATTATTTAATGACATTTGATGATTACTAATAAGGACTTAAATTATATATCTTAATGTCAATGTTCATCACATTGTGGGGTAAATACATATCATGAAAAATGTGTATGGATTTTTTTTTTTAAAACATTAGACAATGGTCAAATTGTTTAGAATGTTTCGATATGTACGCAAAAGTAGATCTGGTTAAGACAGTGCATTCATCCGCAACCCAGAAGCCATTATAAATGAATGTAAATAGACCACTCATTCCAAATAATAATAGCCTATCCCTTTAAGGATCAACCTCAACATGATATCCCTGGTTCTCTATGAGTGTGTGAGGCCTTTGTTTTACATTGAGAAGCAGTTTGTCCATGTTGGTGTCACACGCTGTCTTTTTCTGGTCCTCCGGCATTTCATCCACCTCGCCATAGAGGTCAAAATGCAAACGGGCCAGTTTCTCCTGCATCTCTCGTACATGCTCCATCTGGTCAATCGAGCACTCGTTACCTGAAATACAGGAAACGGAGAGTGGGTATTATATCAGAAGGTTGTTAGCGGTGTTTGGTTAGCAGCACATCTTTTCTATGTTGTGTGGTATTTTGACTAGTTTACAAGATCATACTTTCACTGGCTCATTACAAAAACTTGTACACATGCTAAATTAATGTGCATTATTTACAGTAAGGATATTGTAAATGGACTGCATATATATCGCAATTTTGCAACCTTCCGGCCACTCAAAGCACTTTAGAGCATAGCCTCACATTCTCAAACACACACATCAATACACCGATGGCGGTGTCAGTCAGGCATGCAAGGTGCCACCTGACCACCGGGAGCAGTTAGGCTTAGGTGTCTTGCTCAGGGACACCCCTACACTTTGGATTTAGCAGGTTTAGAACAAGAGACTTGTGGATTCACGGGTCACCCTGCTCTACACACTGTTGCCCAATAGGATGGGGTAGATTTCCAGGTTGTTCAAATTATTCTTTAGAAGGAAGATGACTTTAATTACATACATAATAAGAGAATGCATTTTAGTATTGTTAATCTGTTCATCTTTTCCTACATTCCCAAATGTTTACATTTGTAATTTGATTCGTACCAATGAATGCTTCAAGTTTGACCAACATAAGAACTCTTTTTGTACAGTATTTCTAACATATCCAAGCATTTTAATCTTTAGTAATCTAGGCACACTACCAGTTTTGCAACATGTTTCTCTTCATGACCATACCAAAGGCCTGTAGTTTTCCTGAGTGGAAGTCATTGAGCAGGCTAAGAAGTCCATTTTCCATCTCCTGTACATCGGACACGTCTGTCAGAAAGGAATGCTGGATGATAGGAGCAGTCTGTCCTGGGTTCGGGTTCTGGTTCGCTTTCCCACCCAACCCCCCCTGGGACCTTTGTTTATCTCTAGGAACCCTGGATAGAACATAGTACAGTAGTATTCAGTACTCTATGGCACGTAATCAATGACATGCAAATTGTTTCAAGTGACAGTTAAGCTTTAATTAATTAGCCCAATAATACGAATAGTCAAGTCACATCCTCACCTCCGACTCCTGTTTTTCTGACTGGAATGAGTTCCCATGTTATGGCTGTAGCCGACGTGACGTCCCCCGGAGGAAGAGCTGTTCTTTCGCCCAGAGCCGCTGGTCGGTCCCGCCGTGGTAGTGGAGGGCCTTGGACTCTTTCTCTTCAACTTACGCTCTTCCATTGTCTCATGTTAGAATGTCGACCCGTCAGCTACAGTTACAACGCAATAACAACGTACAGATAACCAAACCAATGTTTAAATAATCACGATAACACGATATCGCACAAGCTAGTCATTAGCCGTCGTTAGCCGTGCATATAATCCTCTAACGTCAGCACTATTTTACACCATCTTTAATAGGTTAAAGATCTTCACATGCTTGTGCCGACCTGTACCGGTACGTGGTTATTTGGTAGATCAGCATGAATCGGGTATACGTTAAGCCATAAATACGACGCGATGTTAGCTGCTAGCTGACAACAAGCAACAAACTCCTAAAACTTCCTGTTTTGATACGACGCAAGGTACCCGTGCATATCCGCGTCTCAACCTCTGAAAACCTCCCATCTGACAATTCCCTACGAACACATGTATACACTACTACAGTGAGTCTTATAGAGAAACAGCACATATTGTCAATTAGGAATAAATTAGTAAGTAACATTTATATAGTGCTTTTCACAGACATCAGTCACAAAGTGCTTTACAATAAAATTAATACAATACAACAAAGGTAAAAGGAAAACAGTACACAGCTAACAACACAGGAATCTCCTCTGTCAGACTCAGCCTCATCAATGCTCTGAAGCATGGCTCTAGCCTCCGTGGCAGTCATTCTTTTTGCTGACATTGTTCTGTTCTCTATTCAAATTTTCAATGTGGTTGTAGCTCAAAGCTAAAGCTAGGTTTCAGCTTTGCAATAAACTAAACAGACTAGACTAAACAGACTAAACAACAACACATTTTCGCTAGGCAAGGAGCAAATGTAATGCATTAGGTCAATATGACTGTTATGGCCATTCGAGGTAAAAATACTCAAAACTATTTTGTGTTTTGTATTTGAATAAAATAACAATGATAGAATAAAATATAGACACATTTAGGAAAAGTCAGGCTCCTATAGTTACATTGGTTTTAATTCAACAAAGTTGAAAATTTTAAAACAGAATGACTGCCTCGATAGTTTTTATGTTAATCTATTCATTAAAGAATGTTTCACTATTCACATTGTCTCCAGGTCTGCATAATTGTTATTTTTCTTAAAACAACTTTGGAGATGGCATCTATAACAAAAGGAACTATTATTAGAGCATAAAAGTAACATGTCCATAGACAGGGTATTAGGCTAAATTTCACATGCAGATGCCAAGAATGTCCACACGATGGAGACATGTGATCGCGGTAGAGCACTTGTTTTCACGTCATTATATTTTTTACTTTGTCCCACAGTCCCAGCATGATGATATCCCAATAAAATGCAAGTCTTTTTAAATTAATTAAGTAAAAATGCAACAGCTGTATTGATATTGCCTATTCATTTCAGTGGATTGGTCCTATTAAATATTATTGTGTCATTGAGGCAGTGTAATAATCTGTCATCAGTGTTTTCCAGATACAACTGTAAATGTAGGCTGTGTAGATTTTATTCACATTTTTAACCACTCAAAGAAAATCAACTCTTTAATTTCTTATAGGCTATAGATCGAATAAATTCAGTAAAAATGTATGTATTTGAAAAGGAAATGAATTTGAGTGCATCCAGTTATTGTCAGGTTATTGTCTCTATAGTGTCTCTATCTAGTGTCAACATAGTGTATTTCACTTCTCTATCTAGCCTGCTCTTGTATTTCTATAGTGTCTCTAGTCTCTTTAGTTCAGTGTATTTTTAGTGCCTGTAATCAATTATTAATAATACATGTGATTTATATAGCACTTAAAAGGTACTCAAAGACACAAAAACTAATAGTAATAGTTAGCTAGTGTCTTTTTAGTGTACATCTATCTGTATATTGTCTCTATCTAGTGTTTCTGTAGCGTCACTAGAGTCTCTGTGGTCTGTATAGTGTGTCTACATCTAATGGTTTATACTAGTATCAACTAACAGAAACTGTAGAGGTCACTAGATAGACACAGATATTATGGAGAGTAGATAGAAAGTTATCATATTGAAAGGGGGAAGGTTTATAATGTCTACTGTCTTCTTCAGGTGATATTATATGAAATTGTGTTAGAATGTGTTGCACAATACTTGGACTATATCTCTAAATGGGGCAACAAAGATTATGTCTGTGTGAAATGTTTGGTATGGAATAGGTAGGTCTGACAAATCAGATCAGACAAAAAACGTGGGGCTTATCAGAGGGCTTGGATATAAAACCCACATCTATACCCACCTGCTTTCTTCTATCATTCTACCTTCTACTGTCTAGTGCTATGCTAATAGACGAGATGATAGCATTGCCTATTTGAAAATAACGACTAATTTCCAAAACAATGCATTTCCAAAACATCAACATATTATTTGTTGCATGTTTTTACCACATTGGCCGTTATTACAATATTAAGAAATTAAAACATTGGTTTCTGCAAAAATTTGGTTAACTCACTAATGTAATAACCTTCTGGTAATGGAATAATGTATTACATTATTGTTACAGAGTTTATTACATTATTTGTTATTGCATTTTACTACATTATTGGAAATATATGACATTATCAGGTTTTATTAGATTTTTGCTGGAGTTAATATTGATTATATTATTTAGAGTTACAGTAAGAAATTATCGGGATTGTATTACATTATTGGGGTATACAGGCTGTGCATAAAAGCCTACTATGTAATGTTTTATTGCACAACGTTAAATATATCATAAAATTGACATATCCGTATATTTATAGCTTTTTAAATGTTGTATAAAATCAGAATAGTACAATACGCTTGCAAAGTCCTGCATTTGTTTGCTCCATTCAAAAGTATAATAAGATAATACACTTTTTGTTAACAATATAACTATCCATGCACATTTTATCAACTCATACAGTTTAACACGTTTTGAGCTGTAATAACGCTCAAGATTTGCCTTTTTCATCACCACTAGCCATATATTGGCATGCCTTTTACTTCAACAATAATATAATCGTTTGTCCATTGATCTTGGAAAGCACCACATTCCACATCCACTTCTCTTTTCTTGCCAGTCACCATGATGCATGCAGTTTTGATTTGACCTGTGTACTGCTTCGACCCTGTGACCTAGACAGGTGTACAACCGGTGAGGACCACCTGATAACTGACTCAATTTTATATAGGCTATTTTATCGCAGAAAACTAAATGTATTCCCATCTAGAGAAAAAAACAAATAGTATTTCTAAATCGGTAAATGCATTTCTATTTTAGTAGATTGGTTTTTACGATGAATTGCCTTGTGGGCCGGAACCAGTTGTTATGCGGGCTGTAGATGGCCAGGAGGCTGTTCCCCACTCCTGCCGTGAAGCATTTTGCTGTTCTCGCAAGATGTTTTGTACCTGGTCACCAAAGTTACATAATGCAATATTACGTCAAGGGAAAGTCCAGACAACTTAGGATGTGTCTATATCACTCCATGTGGACAATCCACATCAGCATCTCATGATAATAAGCAAACAACACAGCAAGACACCTATGCATACTAGCCTTTTCCTGACACAAATGTAAAATACATTCATGACTGCAAAAATAGCTTTCGGTTTTGTGGAGGCGTTTTAATTTTAAATTTTAAATGAGTAAATAAAGCAGTGAACTAGCGTCTCACTAGAAATAAGATACATACTTGCGAGTGACAATGCTAACAGCCAATGGACAACACAATACACTACAATATTACTTCCCGAAAGTCAGAGAGCCCTTTGTCAAGCTTTATAGGGGTATATGTACCAGACATTCAACACAGTGTTGCGTATGTGACAACAGTGACATATACTAATGGACGGAAGAGGCTGAGACTACCTATAATGCTGTGCAGGGTTATTTGTTGGGAGATGTTGGGAAGTAACTAATTACAAAAAAAAGTAACTGGAAGCCATTACTGTTACCATATAAAATCATATTACATGTATTAAAGTATGATTACTTCTAGGACTACTTTCAAATTGAAACAAGAAGTTTGCTGAAGAATAACACATAATACAATCAGCTGTTCTCTTATTTATCTTTCATTAACCATCTATCCATCCATCTATCCATCCATCCATTGTCACCCGCTTATCCGGAGTTGGGTGGCGGGGGCAGCCACTCCAGCAGGGAGCTTGGGAATCTTCTCTTTCCCAAGCCACATTAACCAGCTCTGACTGGGGGATTCTGGGGCAATTCCCATGGAACTCCGTTCCTCACGGAACTCCGGGTTCTCACCCTATCTCTAAGGAAGAAGCCAGCCACCCTCCTGAGAAAACCCATTTCAGCCGCTTGTACCCATGATTTCGTATGTTCGGTCATGATTCACCATAGTCATGACCATAGGAGAGGGTAGAAACGAAAATTGCCTGGTAGATCAGTGCGAAAAAGCGATTGCAATCCTGCTCCCGCTGCTCCGACTCTCCAGCCAATCTCCCGCTCCAATGCCCCCTCACTCGCGAACAAGACCCCGATGTACTTGAACTCCTTCACTTGGAGTGAGGACTCACTCCCTACCCGGAGTAGGCACTCAATTGGTTTCCTGCTGAGAACCATGGCCTCAGATTTTAGCGGTGCTAATTCTCATTCCAGCTCCTTCCCACTCTACTGCGACCCGATCCAGTGAGTGCCGGAGGTCACCGACCGATGATACCATCAGAACCAAATAATCTGCAAAAAGTAGCAATGAGATCCCCAGGCCACCGAACTGCAATCCCCACTCCCCACCACGACTACGCCTCAATATCCTGTCCATGAATATCACAAACAGGATTGGTGAGAAAGCACAGCCCTGGTGGAGACCAACCCCCACCTGAAACTTATTGCTGAGAATCCATACACCCTCGCTCTGGCTTTGGACATACAGGGATTGGATTGCTCTTAAAAGGGACCCCCTCACCTCATACTCCCGCAGCACCTCCCACAGTATCTTCCGGGGGACCCGGTCATACACCTTCTCCAAATCCACAAAATACAACTAGACCAGAAGGGCATACTCCCAGGTCCTCTCCAGGATCCTTGCGAAAGTAAAGAGCTGGTCCATTGTTCCACGAGTTCCTCAAAGTGTTCCTTCCCACTTTCATTCCAATAACTTATCCCATCCTTACTGTACACAGCTTTGATGGTTCGCCGCTTCCCCCTTCTGAGGTGGTGGACAGTTTTCCAGAAACACTTTGGTGCCAACCGAAAGTCTTTCTCTATGGCTTCTGCAAACTTTTCCCACACCTGCTTCTTTGTTTGATTAAAGATGTTGCAGCCCTTCGGACCTGTCAGTGCCTTGCGACCACATCCGGAGTCTTCCTGGATAACATATCCCGAAAGGTCTCCTTCCTCAGTCGGTGTACACCACGGTGTTCTAGGGTTACCGTCCCTTGAGGCACCTAAGACCTTGAGACCACAGCTCTCTGCCGTAGCTTCAGCAATGGAAGCTTGGAACATTTCCCACTCATGTTCAATAGCATCACCCTTCACCGGCATGCCAGAGAAGCTCCGCTGGGGGTGTGAGTTGAAGATCTCACAGGCAGGGACCTTCTTCAGATGTTCCCAGTTCACCCGCACTACCCGTTTGAGCTGACCAGGTCTGTCCAGAGTCTTCCCCCACCCCTTGACCCATCTCACCACCAGATGGTGATCAGCTTTGCCCCTCTCTTCACCCAAGTATGCAAAATATGCAGCCTCAGATCAGATTATACGATCAAAAATTCGATCATTGACCTATGGCCTAGGATGCTCTGGTACCACGTACACTTATGAGCATTCTTATGTTCGAACACGGTGTTTGTTATAGTTATAGTTTGTTGTAGTTATATTGTAATATGACTAGTACAGAAGTCTAATAACAAACGCCCGCTCGGGTTTAGATCAGGGAGGCCGTTCCTCCCAATCACTCACTGTAGACTATATTAGTATAATATAAAGAGATGTAGAGAGATATTCAAATGTAATGTATACAATCTTGTAAATTTCTGCAAATATTATTTATGTGCTCAAAACACAATATATGTAGGCCTATAATACAACTGGGCAACATGGTGGCCCAGTGGATAGCACTGTGGTCTCACAGCAAGAAGGTCCCGGGTTCGACCAGAGACACTGTCCTCAATCTGAAGTTGGTCCCTTAGCGCTGCACAGCAGCTCCCCACTGCTCCCTTGAGGGATGTGTTAAATGCAGAGAACAAATTTCACTATGTGTATGTGACAATAAAAAGCACCTTACAACCAGAGAACTAGTATTCTATACAAGAATACAACTAAACATAGGCATGCTAATGTAGTCTAACCTGTCTCCTTTATTTTAATATTGACACAAGCACTTTCTTTTAATAAATGTAGGAATACTGTAGTAGAGAGAAATATATTTAACAATGGAAACTGCAGCAGATATCTGCTGCCTATACAACGCAATATGTAGTAGGCTAATACTAGATTAGTCTCTTATTCGCCCACAAATTGACTTATCATTTCACTCTCTTATACTGTAGGAGACACACACACACACACACACACACACACACCTTTAGTGACCACAGAGAGTCAGGATTTTTTTATCCTTAGACCAGAGGGAGGATTGCCACCTGGTTGTATATCATATATATATAATTTTCAGCAATCCATCTTTAAAAAATTAAAAAATATTAAAGGGGTGGTGAGATTTGAGCTCCATATGTCAAACCAAACAATTAAATATTTTTATGTGAATTTGAGTAAATGTAAGTTTTTATGGTTTTCCCCTCTCTGCTCTCTTGTACTCTTTTATTTTCTACTCCATACTTTCTGCATTGCTGGTGTGTGTTTGTGTGCGTGCGTGCGTGCGTGCGTGCTCAGTACACGACTGTGGCGGCTGTTGTGGCATTGTGAGATGAACCTGGATAAATTGTTAAAGATGAACACATTTTGAGTGTCGCGTCCTCACAACCATTAACTCAGTCGAGACACACATGCTCACATGCACGCAGAAGATCGACGCAGATGTGCGCGCACAAACACACAAACACACACATACACACATATCTCTTATCCATAATTGCAGTGTCGCTGCTGTTTAGAAAGCTAGCTAGTTCAATCTCGTCTCATGCATGCGGCTGCTTGAATTATGCATTGGCTCGTAAAAATGTGACAAACCTGTTTTAATTACACACCCAGTCTTGCTGCTAATTCTAAGTTAGCCGCTCTTCTAATGTAGCGTTATTTAAATGTTTGAACCACTTTACCTAAGTTGTTGCAGGCACGGAAAGCTGCGGCAACATCTATTTAAATTCAGAAACATTTAGTGTTTGCGACACCTCACTCTTGAGACGTCTCTGCTTTTGTACAAAGTAACTGGTCTATATCATTTAGTTATGTGTGAAGAATGCATAGCCTATTTACACTATTTGACTTATATGCACCATATGACTATATAAGAAGACAAGATTAACAGATGAAATGACTCATTGGACAAAAGAGCCTTGAATGTTTGGTGTTAAATCTGTTGCCATTTATTGTTTTCTCGTGATAACATAAATAATAACGATGAACAATCATTTTCATAAGATGACAGGAGATAAAACAAAGTGTGTTTTGTTTTTCTGGATTTTGAAAGAGTTCCCATTTATTGACAACGCACGTAAGGGATAATGTGTGTGTGTGTGTGTGTGTGTGTGTGTGTGTGTGTGTGCGCCCCTCAGCATGTCTTACCCTGCAGAAGACAAGATTGTATACATTTTCACTGTACACACTCACCCCCAAGCACACACACACACACTATTCCAAATGACTAGCTCTCTATCTAACAGTCTATAACAGTCCTTTATGAATAAAGGTCCCATTTCGGAAGGGACGTAGACATCTTGTTCTCGTCTCACATCTGTGTTACGTCCTCACTGCACAGACAAGGAACCAGCAACATGCATAAACACACACACACACACACACATATGGATGGATGGAGAGAGAGAGGGATTATCAAACAGAGTTAAATAGAGATTAGAATTTAATTGATGACTGTAAAGAAATAGCTGCCTTTTCACTTTTTCAGTTAAAAATAGTTTATTAGAATAAAGTGTAAAATACAATAGTAAAGTGCATTTGCACATGTGCAGTTGTTTTTAGACAGTTAGTTCTAGTGACCCGAAATTGAACATTGACTTTGACTTGAGAACTTTGCGTAAAGGCAATGCCATTTTTCCTGTAATGTGATGTAGTTTTTCATTCTCACATAAATAATAAAACGTCAATATATTGATTTATTACTGTAAATTATTACTAATTATTAATATTACTGTAATTCTTTGTATTTGTTCTGACATACAATCTCTGGTTTAACAGTCTAATGTTGGTGCTGCTGCTGGAGGGTTATTATTATTATTATTATTATTATTATTATGATATTATATTACTATTATTATTTGCAAGAGCAAATGCAACCCTGAGGCTGTAATCCCATGGCACTGCTATGGAAAGAGAAAGCCTGATTAGGGGGCCGGTACTGTAAATGCTCACGCCATCTAGGAAGTGCCCCGAGTTCCTGCAGTTGGAAAGCATCTTTGGTAAAGAATGACTTGTGACTTGTCATCACACCTCAGCAGCCTAACAGTTAGGTCAGGCTGCTATGTCCTTTCATGAGAAATGTCCCTCATTCTTAGCTACACTAAGTATTGTCATACATTTTCCTATTTTAATTGTTAGAAAATACTTCTACAGCTTGATCTACTGAGTTAACTTTGAATATAGTAACACTGTCTCGCAGAGCCAACCTTTACTTGGGTAAAGTATGGGACCCAGCGATGGCTAACTGCATCAAAACCTGCCTATACTTGACAGAAGAGGTATTTTGATTGATGTGCACGACAACCAACTACATACCTCAATGACCAAGTCAGACATTAAACTTCGGCTGGGGAATTTGTTACCTTAACAGCACTCTGGCTGTTTGGAGTTCTTGGCAATCTGTTAAATAAGGCTACTGCTTAAAATGTACATTTGTAAACAGGACTGCACTAGTGTCACACCGGAATTACCGATACAGACCTGTGATTGACAATGCTAACAGCCAATGAAAATCGGCTTCCTCGCTTCTGGAAAGTGCTGTCGAGCTGACAGAGGTATACCGTGCAGTATGTATTGTATCAGTTGTTGCTTATGTTACGTAGTGCTAACGGACAGGAGAGGCTGACACTATGACTTCATAAAGAGCCAAATGTGTTTGGCTGAAGAGCAGTTCTTGGCGATGCACCAGCTGTGTGTTTCTAACTAGTTTGAGGAATTTATTTCAATGTTAAATGTACTTCACTCTGCCTATATTGGCTAAATAGGCAGTGGTTTTATTCTGTGACTTTAAACAGCAAAGTAATTGGTTTGATAAGAAGTTTCTCTCTTATTCCATTTGCTTGCAAGCCACCTCTTCTCTCCTCCCCTCCCATCAATCCCCTTCCCGTCCCCTCCCTGCACTCTGTAGAGGGTCCAAGTGACATTTGGCTGTCCCCTGCCTCGAGGGGGTCCAGGAGATGCAGACGTTTTTGGCAGGCAGGCACAGGGACGCCTAAGGGTCCTGCTGGGGACTCCTGGACCAGGAAGAGAAAATAAGCACATCATAAACTCCACCCATAATCAGGAACACACACAGAAGAAAGCACACACACACACACACGCACACACACACACACACAAAATATATGCCATTTTATTCTAATCTAAACAACATAAGGTGATGTTATAAAATATAAAATGTAAGCATTGTCACATTTAATTAATTTGAAAAATAACTGACTTTTTATTGGACAGAGACGGTAGGGCAAATTTAAAGTTACACTACCACACATACTATATCCCTTGTTTGGCCATTAGATGGCAGCACATGTTTGTAAACAATCACGCCAAACTTCCATTCTTCTGACAGACAAGGTCAAGTCAAGTCAAGTCATTTTATTTATAAAGCACATTTAAAAACAACAAATGCTGACCAAAGTGCTGTACACATCAATGCAAGTAACAATTATTAAATAAAATAAAACAATAAAACTACACAACAAACAAGACAGTTTTAGCATAGTGTCCCAGAACTTACTCGAATAATAAAGATTACAAGTGTGTCTTTAGAAGAGACTTAAATGTCTCAATGGTGGAAGATGATCTAATAGAAAAAGGACGCTCGTTCCACAGTCTCGGGGCCACAACAGACAATCACCCATAGTTCGCAAACACAACTGTGGAACAGTTAATAAAAACTGGTTGGGCGATCTAAGAGGCCTGGAAGTATGATAAAACATAAGGAGATCTGAAATATACAATGGGACCAATCCAGCCTTAAAAACAAGTAGCAGCACCTAAAAATCTATTCGATATTTGATTGGCAACCAGTGAAAGGAAGCCAATATGGGAGCGATGTGGTCCCGCTTCCTAGTGCCAGTCAACAACCAAGCAGCCTCATTCTGCACAAGCTGAAGGCATGACAGTGATGACTGACAGATTCCAAGGTGCCAGGAATTGAAGGTATTGCAAAGAATTGCAAGGCATTGAATACTAGAAGAGAGAGAAGAATTCAGTGCATGTTTAACAGTTTCCAAGTCATTATGAGAGAGGAAGGATTTTATCTTAGCAATATTTCTCAGATGAAAGAAGCTACATTTGACAACCGAACTTATTTGTTTGTCAAATTTTAGTGCAGAATCTAAGATAAAACCTACATTTCTTGCATGGTGGTGCAC